>CATIWR010252063.1:0-52335 GCA_949677035.1 Omphalea diandra
CAGCCAGCAATATATAAACATCTTGTATCTATACATGCTAAACCTCGCTCACAAATCACATACAACATATTATATATATATATATATATATATATATATATATATATATATATATATATATATATATATATATATATAATTAGAATCCTAAAATATTAGGTGATATTTCATCCTTAATTTCTGGCAAGATCTTTTCCTTTTGACATCCCCCTTCAAATTGATAGTGGTTGTCAATAAGCATCAATTTGCTTATAAGATATTCATGGTGTTCAAAGGATATAGACTTAGTGAACAATTTAGGAAATTGATGAAAGGAGACATGAAAAAGATGAAGAACTTTATCATGAACCAATTATCGAATATGGTGCCAATCAACCTTAATGTGTTTGGTTCGTTCATTATGGATTGGATTAGTAGCAATGCTAATAACATTAGTATTATCACCAAAAAGAGGAACAAATTCAACATAAGTAACATCAAGATCCATAAGAAGCCATTAAAGCTAAACAAGTTCAGAACTAACAAAGGCTATAGACCAAAATATTCAACCTCAATTGTAGATTTGGATACCCTTTCCTACTTCTTACACTTCCATGAGATGGGAGAAGTACACATACAAGTATAACAACCTATAATAGAATGACGAGTGTTAAAACATCTTACATAATCAACATTAGAATACGTTGTTAGAATGAGATGAGTGTTGGAAGGGAAAAAGAGTCCTTGATCACAAGTGCCTTTGAGATAGTGAATGATTCAATAAAGTGCTGAGAGATGATGATGTTAAGGCTAAGAAATAAATTGACTAACAACTTGGACAATAAAGGAGATATTGAGACATGTGATGGTGAGATAAATAATATAGCCAATCTAGTGCCGATACAAAGTATGATCAGAAATATGTGCACCATCATCATGTTGCAATTTCAAATTTTGCTCCATAAGAGTTGAGCAAATTCTATTATCAATCAAATTGTTTAACTTGAGCACATCCTCAATGTACTTTCGTTGTGTCAAAAGAAGACCTTAAGAGGAGTATGAGACTTCTAAACCTAGAAATAAGTGAGAGTGTTAAGATCTTTCATACTAAAGGAATCACGAAAAAAACCTTTTAAACTTAAGAATTCCTTATTAATCACTACCTATGATAACCATATCATCCATGTAAAGAGGCAAGATAATAATGTCATGAGAGGAATGATGAGTAAAAAGAGAATGATCATTAGAACTTTGTTGAAAACCAATAGAACAAATAGTCTAGTGAAATTCTCCAAACCATGCTTAAGGTTCCTATTTCAAGCCATAAAGATTTTTATAAGCTTGTAAACTATATTTGAATTACTAATAAAATAACCAAGAGGCATTCCACATAAACAATTTCCTTCAAATGACCATAAAGGAAAGCATTTTTGACATCCAATTGATATAATGGCCATTATTTACACGACGCAATAGCAAGAAGAGCTCAAACATGGTCATTTTTAATAATTAAAGTAAATATTTCTTCATAATCAATCTCATACTCCTATGTGTGGCCTTAAGCTACCAAACGGGTCTTGTAGTGATTTAAAGTACCATAGACTTGACCTTAATCATATACACCCATCCACTGCCTATGATAAAGGTATTCAATGGTCGTGTGACTAAATCCCAAGTATGATTCTTGGTCAATGCCTCAAGTTCCTTATCCATATCCTGTTTCCAATATGCCATTCCATTACCTGTTTATAGGAAGAAGGAATTCCGCTAGAATTTAAGTTAGTAAAAATAGTTAAGCAATCAGGCGGTTTACCAAAATTGACATGAGTGGATCATTTTAAAAGAGGCAAAATGGGTCGTGGAGCATCATTGGGAATAATGGTGATAGAACCTTTAAACTTGTGATCAGGAAAAATGGCATAACAGGTATAACAGAAGCATCATTAAACATACTAGAAATGGAAGGATCTAAAAAATTGTATAACATGGAAATGGAAGAACTTGGACCTGTGGATTTGAAGATGAAGCATAAAAATACAATTGTTCAAAAGAAAAAAGACATTGCGAGATCCCTGTAATGATGATGGCGAGGATCATAAAAGATATAACCTTTTTATTTATCACTATAACTAATAAAAACATATTTGGCAACCTTTGTCCATAATTTATATTATTCATGAGATGGGAGTAGTACAAAACAAACATAATAAAAAACACGATGATGCATATAATTTGGTGATTTATGATAGAGAGCAAAGAAAGGAGATTTATTGCCAATTGTATATTAATAAGGCAAACAACTATATGAATAACTTCAACCAAAAATTGTGATGGAAAATTAGATTTGAGTAAAAAGAGTTCAAGCAATTTCCACAACAAGATGGTTCTTTTGTTTTACCACCCCATTTTGTTTAAGAGTCCCAGGTCATGATTGTTGAGTGGAAATGCCTTTGTCATTAAATAACTGAATAAGGTTTGAGGCATAAAACTCTCTACCAGGATCTTATTGAAATATTTTAATTGTCTTTCAAAATTGTATTACAACAATAGTGACAAACTTTTTGACAATAGTTGAGAGTTCAAATTTAGCACATACGAAATATACCTAAGTAAAGTGTGTAAAATGATTAATAAATAAAACACAACATTTGTAACCAAGTTTATGATCAATAAATAAAATACAATATTAGTAAACAAGTCTAGACAAAATCGATGAAGGACCTCATAAATCACAATGGCTAAGAATAAAAAGTGCAGCAACTCATAAATGCTAGAAACAAAAGGTAATTTAGCAAATTTTCCAAGAATACAAATTTAGAAATGTTTGAAATCATTATCCGCAACATTCAACCTATTTGGAAGAAGTTGAGACTTGAACATAAATTATAACCTACTAGCATGTGGGTGACCCTTAACGATGATGCCAAAGATCTCATGTACTTTTCTCTTTGTGAAGTAGATGTTGAAGAGTTGATAGTGAGACAAAATGGAGTACTCTTTCTCTAATCAAAATCAAAATGGAATAAATGCAAATGATTATGCCCTTTTATGATTAATTGCCACGTTCGAAGGTCCTGCAAATCACAACTATAAGATGAAAATTCAACCAAACAATTATGATTAGTGAGCTACCTAATAAAAAATAGATTAAGTATTAATCGATGAACATAAAAGGTATTAGGAAGGCAAATGGAGTTTGTAGAATTTTTAAGAAAACAAAAATTACCAAATCCTTGAATTGGTAATTTTCTTCAATTAGCGATAATGAATAGTGCATTTGAGGAATAAGGTTTCAAACCACCAAAAGCATGGTTTTGGTTAGTCATATGGTTAAAGGTGATTGAATTAAGAAACTAAGGAAAATATTTAATTCCTTTACCTGATAACTCGACAACAGAAAAAACAAAGGAAATAACACCTGAAAGATTAACTATTGAAACATATTTTAAGTAGCCTGTGGTGTGAGTGATGTTGCATTTGTATTTTCTATCTCTTGGTCAAAACTCAATAACAAAAATTGGTTAATTATGTTTATTCTTCAAAAGTTTGATATCTAAAATTATGTGCCCTGATTTCTTATAGTAGTTACATACATTTCGCTTTCGACAATGAGATTGTACATGCCCAAGTTCATTACAATGCTTGCACCGAATATCCTCTCTATTTTCATGCCTTTGTTTGGACTGAGATTTGCCATATGAAGTGAGAAGAACATAATACTTAGAATTAGTTTTCATGTCTTATTGGGCTTATGTCATTAAGTATGTTTCATCACAAATAAGCTCTTGCAAAATAGATTTCATATTCAGATCACCACAATTGATTAATGTGTCTATTGTAGTCTCAAATTCAAATTAAAGCTTCCTAAGAAATTACATCATTCTACTGCAGTTTGTTCCTCTTTTTCTTTAGCATATTTGGATGAGGTTGTATAAGAAGAGATCATGTCTTGCTTTGTCCATAACTTCAACATGTCAACATAAAGTTCTAAATATCTCTATCCTCTTAGCTAATGTTGGCTATCTCATATTCAAGCTCAAATTGTCGTGATTGATTTACTTGAGAAAAAATTCCTTGAAGATGATTATAGATTTCAGTAACAGTCTTGAAAGATTCAAGACTGAGTGCAATATCAAGTTTAATTGTGTTAAGTATCCATGTAATAGCCTTTGCATTCTTTGATTTCTAACTACTCTTCACCTTCTCATTGCCTTATTCTTTTACAAACTCATCAAGAATGCCAGATAATACTTTTCCTTTAATAAAGATCTAAAAATGGAATTCCTAAAATGCAAAGTTTCTCCCATTGAATATGACAGATATGGTTTCAAATTTGTTTGAATCCATGTTAATCGAAAAACAAACTTCAAGTAAGAACAAATCTTCTAAAGGATAAGCATAGAAGTGAAGAAAGAAATTCTCGAAAGAATATAGGCCAAAGTGTAAAAGAATTGCTCAAAGCTCTGATACCATGATAACATTTAGAGGAAAGAAAGAATGGAAAAGTAACATATGTCCCTTTTCCATCATCTTTACAAATATTATAAACTATTTATATACAAAGTTTGTATATATACATGGTAAACCTAGCTAATGAAGGAGTAAAAAAATAAGAAATATATATAATTAGAATCCTAAAATATTAGGTGATATTTTCATCCTTAATTTTTAGCAAGATCTTTTTCTTTTAACACTTCTACCTCCTTTTGTAGTCATTGATGCTTTCACTAGTTTTATGATTTAGTGACTCAGAATCTTGCAAGGTGAATTTTAGTGCAAAATTACAAGCATAAAACTTTTCAAGAGCCTATCTCAATTCTTTCTAGCTTCCCGTAATAGTCTTGGGTAAATTGTAACACTATGTCTTTACAAACCCTTATAATGACAACTCAAATAACTCAAGCATAGTATCAATGGGCACCTCAGATGTCTTCTTTATTAACACATAAGAGTGGATATGGCTAGTGGCATCTTTAACCTAAATAAACTTAGGAAGTTTGGGTATTCAAAGATTTATAGAAAGCTTCGCAGGCATGTAGGTAAGCAACACCTCAATGTCAGTCTCTTTTCTAGTCCCTTTGCACTAAAAGTCTTTTGTATCTTTTCTAGTTTCCTATCAAGGTCATCAAACTGAGTACTCTTATTCTCATTCTCTACTGGTTTGTTAAAAGCTGCAATAATGCTTCTCATTTCCTTAGCTAGTTTACTTTCATGATACTCATTCATTCCAAACAAATGATCATCAATCACCACAGGTTGAGGTGCCTCCATTGGTGCGTTAGCCTTATTAGTGTTACTTGCAAATGCATTAACCTTTTTTAGAATCTCATTAAGGCACTTGTTTATGTCCTTATCAATTCTCTCCTATATGGTGTGACTCATTTTAGCCCTTATCCTTTTTATGACTTTAGGTGGTATGATTGGCTCTATGATCAACTCTAATCTTTGGATCAAGCTAGGCATCTTCCTTTTCCTACCTAATCAGTTTCTCTTTCTCTTCCATAAGGATTTAAATGGAGCTATGATGGCTACAAAATGAGGATTACTAACATGATACATGAGCTAAATAAATAATGCATATATGTATGAAATGCATACATTATTGTAAAAGATCCCTTCAACCTTATTTTTTTAACATTAAAGGTCTAAAGTCACTTTCATAGGTAAGTCCTATTTTTCTATCAACATGGAATAAAGAATAAATGGTAGCTCCCTTGGACCAAGAAAGGTTGAAGTCTCAAAGAACACTAATACATTTAATTTATAAGAAAATTAAATACAAGAGAGAACACTTTACATTGCTTAAGCAAGATGTAAATATAAGTAAGGGATATACATTTTTTACATGGTAGGGTAAGGCAATATACAAACTTTTACAAATGGGAAGTTACATTAAATGGGAGTGGGGTAACATTATATTTATATGAGGGATACCTAACTATGTTCTTCAAGGACTTCAACCCCTATTTAGAGAAGAGTGCAGACAAAAGGGGTATCCTATTCCAAGGTGCTATTGGCTCCTCTATATGACTATAGGTTGAGACAGTTGTTGTAGTTAATGGCTCCCACAAGCTTCGAGGATGATTGTCATAACCCCCATTTGATATACCCTTAACTACTTGGCTCATGAGTCATAAACCCTCCTTACCATCTCCTAGTCCTAAATGGAGCTTAAGCTTCGAGAATTCATCAATTTGTCTAAGGACATACCTAGTGCATGTGGTGAAGTATGGAGGCTACATGAATGCAAATGATTAACTAATAACAAAGTTAATCTGATAAAATATGAACTAAAGATTTAATGTAAAGTTAATTTCAAGACCCCAACGGATTCCCCACTACAAGTGCCATCGAATTTTGTAATTGTGCTCGAACGAGTGAAATCTTGCTTATGACTCCATCCTTTTATCAATCAATAAGGGATCATACATTGGTATTAACCTAAAATTATGGCTCGTGTTTGGAGCAATGAGGAATCCTTTAGGCCTCATATAGGTTTAAAGCCCCTTTTTAAGTTTGATGGCCAATAAGGGACTGAGTTGGGATAATACAATGGTATCATCCCTAAGGGAATGTAGAGTCACCACCCGACTTTAGTGAGGATAAGACTCTAGATCATGATGAAATATGAACCTACCTAAGTCATTTAGAAGAACAATTTCTTCCTTACCCCATCAGACATAGGATTCAAAAATTAGGTACAACATGAGAAAAAGATTAGGCACGTAGCCCCCAATTGTTTGGATGTTAGGAACTAGCCTTCAGGTATCTTTGGTTCACTTTTACCATTTTAACCTCATTATAATCAGTATGGTTAACACCCCTAAGCATGTTTATAGCGCAATCCAACTAATCATGGCAAAGCAATATAATCAATCTCAAAGGGGAGAAAGATTATGTAACAAGCTAAAGGAGGGCCATACATATCAATCAACCATAAAATGCATAATTATAAGCATCATATGCTCAAGTGGTCACCTACAGACCAAAAGGCACAGAAGTTAGTCATAATCATAATAACAAAGTAGCCAATGCAAAGAACAAAAAAATAAACACAACCAAAGGAAAGAGTTTCACCCATAGTCTCTAAGTTAAGGAAACTAAGGCATGTTTCTAAGTTCATTATTTCACACTAATAACAAACTAACATAATAAACCAAATATGAAGTGTAAGCAAAGCAAAATAGGATCATAAGGGCATGGTTCATGTGATTCACAGGAAGCATATAAAGGATAAAGATAAAGCCTTAGACAAGGATTAGATTCACTAACTTGGATGCCTATGATCATGAGATTCCCATCCATTAACACTCATAAAGAGTCATTACACCCTTAAAATACTCATAGCTATTAGACGAGCTAAGATATCAAAATGATGTAAAGGCAACTCCCACAATGCTAATAACATAAACATTACGCTAACAATATGAGAACCAACCAAAAAAGGGGTCATTGAGTGATGAACTCACTCCTTAAAATACTCAAAATAGCCACAAAAAGAGGAAGAAAAGACGATCAAGCTAAAGAGCTAGTCATCTTTCCTTGTGGCAAAGAAATGATTTACAACAAAGAGTAAAAGAAACATGAATATGCCATAGAATCATAAGGTCCTTAGGAATGGTGGATTCCCTATAATAATCACATTCATAACAAGGATAACACAAACATGAAAATAATTAAAAAGAGAAGAACATGAAAAATGTGAGTTAAAAACTTTACAAATAAGTATAAAATCCTCTCCCATTTGATTCTCACCCCATTATATGAAAAAATAAGGATCACAGGCATAAAACCTAGCCTTGTTTAATTATTGGAGTTCACAAAGAAACCATAAAATCTTAGAAAAATCAAAAGAAATGAATGGAAGGAGAAAAATAGAAAACTATTGCTTCTCAGTTAAAATTGGATGTACAGACCAATTGGTGCTACGTACAACCTTCTTAATGATTTGTATAGACCATATAAAGGTTTATACAAATTACCGTGACTAAAGATTTTAGAGAAAAAAGGAGAAAGAATAGAGGAAAAGAAAGAAAGAAGATTGTGATTCTAGATGTTGTTTTTAGTATGTTTTGCCCATAGATGCACTAATGTTAATAGGTTACTTTATAAAATGCAATGGGAATGCAAAATAATGAATGGAAAAAGCCTTGCAATACTTTGGATCTTTGGTTTTATGGGATGAGTATTTGGTTTTTTTTTTTTTTTTTTTTTTGGGTTTAGGGATTTCTAGTTACAATTTTAATAGAAAAACACTAAAGTTGCCTAAGCCTCCCCCTTTCTCTAATAGTAGGGTACTTATAGAAGGAGAGCACTACAGTTGGAATGGCTTCGGTTACACCACATTCATGACCCATAATAGATAAAGGCTATGAAAGTTTTGGAATTAGGGTTTTTAAGTGGTCTATACAACTAAGGAGTTAGTTATACATTAATTAAGCTTTTAAGGGAGGGATTCTAGAATGTTTTGCTATCTAGGGTTTGCCAATCAGTTGTACAACCAACAAAGATGGTTATTCAACCATTTAAAATTTGACTTGATAGAATTAGCCTTTTAGGCCTTATGAGTTTGTCCTTAGTTTAAGGCTAGATCTAAGGCTTCGTTCTTCTTTTTGCAATTCCCCTTGCATCATGGAAAATAATTCCATTAGTTTTCATCATTTGTCTTATGTCCTAGAACCTAAAATTTAATGCTCACAATAACCATATGAAAATTAACAGTCAAAATTTTCCACTATTAAGGTTGAGAACTTAGCTATACAACCAATTGAGTTGGTTTTCCAATCATGTATATTGGTTATACAACCATCTAAAAGCTATTTGGTGGTTTTTAGGTTAGCCTTGCTTAGGTTTATAGGCTTAGTTTGGGCTTGATATAAGGGTTCCTCTTAAATCTTGTTCCCTCATTTTGTAACTTTTCCCCTACATCTTTAGGAATTAATTTTATTAGCTCTTATCATTAGGGTTGCATACTAAGGTCGAAAAATCTAATGCTTATAATTTGCCCCCAACTTTGTGAATTGGTTCCTCTTAAGCTTTATTGCCTCCTTTTGTAACTTTTCCTATACACCTTTGGGAATTAATTCTATTAGTTTACATCATGGTGCTTGTATCCTAAGGTCTAAAAATCTAATGCTCACAGTTTGCCCCTCCCCCTCTTCACCCTTACTTTGTTAGGCTTGAAAAATGATATTTGAGAAATACTTATTGAATAGGACATAATAAAGCAATGTTAAAATGTAGATATCAAAAAAGATATTGAAGGATACAACTCTTTAGTAGGTACTAAAGTTCTTGAGTGTCATAACAACTTTCTATTAGGTACTTAGTTTGTTCTAATAGCTTTCTAGTAAGTGTCAGTATTGATTGTATGCTTCCAGCATATCTCAATCAAGTATCGAGTTTTTTTGGCAATTTTCTATTAAGTACCAAATTTGTTATGGCAAATCTCTAGTAGGTACTAGTGTTGATTGTTCACTTCTAATTGCTCTCAAGCAAGCATAGGGTGTCTTATCATTTCAAGTAGCCATTATGGTTGGATTGAGTTCTATCGTCTTTATAGTAGGTATTAAAGGAAGGTTTTACATTATAACAACCATTCTGGTATGAAATGTTGACTTAATAGATCTTTTGGCATCCTCAGGGGAGAGTTTTGTGCCATAGTAGCCTTTTGGCATTTGCTAAGGATGAATCTATATATGCATAGTAATTCTAGAGTTGAAATAGTTTAAGAAACGTTTTGGTAATCACAAGGGATAATCTTTTTATTTGAAAGCCTTTTTGACATACACTGGGTATAAGTCTTAATTTTGTAAGGGTCATCCTATAATTTCTATAGAGGTTCTAAATTTTTAAACAAGCTATTGAGATTTGGAAAGCTTGGGGGGTCATTTGGTTATTTCATAGCAAACCATTCTTTTCTTTTCTCTCTTTTATTTTTTTTCATATGCATTGGTTTAGTTGTTTGTACATACTAATGGCTTATTTATACAACCAACTTAAACAATGACAAAGTGCAATAATGTAATTTTGCATAGTGGAGTGGCATTAGTTGTCTATACAAACAAGGCTTGTCATCACAAGCAGCCTTCACCATATAAGGGGTTATAGTTGGCCCTAGCCTCATTTATGTTATTCCTCCATATCTTTCTTCTTTCTCTCACTATAAATCCTCTAGACTAAGATCTTTGGGTTCCCTTTGCTTGGTTTTTTTTATGCCAGATTTTGATGACAAGATATTTGAGGCTTTCATTGATTTTCCTAAAGGGGACGATGTCATATATGATGCGTTAAAGCCCCTAAAGGCCGCTTAGGGCTTCAATTCTATGTTCACCCTCTTATGTCTCTTGCCCAAGACAATTCCAAAAGGACTCAAGATGGGTTAACATATTTTGATTGTGTATGACCTTTATTCTCATTTGGCTAGCACGACTTCAGGCATGGTGGGTCATACTTTTATGATTTCTTCTTATTTTAATTTATTTTTCTTCTTTCTTTAACTTTCAACACTTTTGATTTTTAGGCACTATCTTGAAATCATCTTTTGCATGTGAACATTAGGTTAGTTAAAAAAATTATATTAGAATTTTAGACACTCACCTTTAGAATTTTATATGTTGACCACCCATTATTCAATTATCTTAATTTGCATTTATTTCTTGATCCCTATGCACAAAAATTGCTTGAGTTAATTAATGAAATAATTATGAAAAATTAAAATACATACCTACGAAATTTGGCAATTTATTTTTGAATTTCTAGTTGAAATTTTGCTTGGATTATGTCAATTCTCACAAATTTTTATGAACATTATGGATGAATCGAAACTGAGAATTTTGTGAAATTTTGTAAACAAGTTTATATTTTTTTAATTTTTCATGAAATTTCACGAAATTGCTTCCAGTGATGCTTGAGATTTTGATAACTGCTTTGTGAGCATTTATTATGGCCAGAGTTTTAATATTTCTTCTCTTCCTTCTAGTTCTTCATCGTGTCGCACATATACCTGCACATTAAAAAATATGCAAGATTTGTTATTATTTTACATGGAATTGAGGAATTTGCATGCCTAAAATTTTTGAGATTTTTATTATTTTCTTATTAACTTTAATTTTTATTCTTGAACGAATTCCTTGATTAACGTGCATACCTGTGATTTTCCATTATGTGATGATGTTTCGATTTTCTGCTTTCCTACCATGCTTAGGTTGATTTTCCTACATCTGCTTTCATTCTTATTGTGTGATCTCAAGTCCTCTCCCTTTTTATTATCAAGGTGACATCTCCTTTAATAAGGGGAGTGGGGTTTAACAAGGGGAGTGTGGTTGTTGCACCTCCTAGTCTTTTGTTCAAGCAACTGTCTCTAGCGTAATCACACGCTTGGAGGAGACCGAGTTCATGCCCTTCTTGTGGACCCTTCTAAACAAGCCTTCACGGAGTGATGCGACCACCAAGCATGCCCTAAGAGAGCAGTGGATAGATATCACACACTCCTTCCACTTGCCACATATAAGGGAGCTTATTTTTACTCCTAGGGACTTCACGCACATGATGGGGATCAAGTGCTCTAGGATCCTGCTACCTACTAACGAAGAGTCTATTGTTCGATCTTGTAAAGGAACTATGTGAATTGCCTACTTGGCTATGCCTCGACATAAAGGGGAATCTATCTTTCGAGCATCCTTGCCTAAAGAGGGAGGCTCCTAATGTTATAAACAATAATCCTTAAGAGGTGATTGACTAATGCTCTCTTTGGATTGGAGGTTTATAAAGGAATGAAATGAAAGGAGCTAGTTTATAAAATGGTTTTATGTTTGGATAGGAGGTGTTGGAGTGGAATGGACTGGTTCCCAAGGGTTTGCTAAACTCATCCAAACCCACCCTAACCCCTATATTGGAAGGTGTTTCTATAGGTTTCAAGCTCAAACCATTCTTTTCCATTCCTACCACCTCAAACACAAATATAATTTATAACTTTCTTTTCAAACCAAACTTTTCCATTCCATTCTATTATTAATCCTTCCAACCCTTTATAAATACCCAATCCAAACAAAGCATAAGTGGCCTATAGCTTCTTCTTATACAGTCTCATGGAGACTTTGATCTCTAACCTTAGAGACATGATCAAGATCTATCTTTTGTTCACCCTTGAAGACCTAAGATTAGTTTGTTACTTCGACTAGGGCTCCACTATACTAGCCTACCTATATCGTTACTTGGATCATTGCTATTGTGGGCTATCATATATGACTGGTGCATTGCAGGTACTCAAGGTAATTAGCACACTCGAACTTTTTTTATTATTCTTTATCTTTTATTTAATTGATGGTGTGTCCTTGACATGCTTAGGCCATTGTCTTAAAGCCCTAAAAATACTAAGGAAAGATAAAGAAAGTTAAGAGAATGATTGATACAAAAGAAGTACGTGGTTTTAATAAAAGGTGAAACATGGAGAGGATAATCAACTAAGGGGTATATATCAAGAGAGTATTTATATAGATGACTAACTTGTCTACATATATAACTAATAATCCTTTTCATGTTTTGGGAGGTTATTATTTACATTAACCCTCTATGTTTTTAAGATTAAATGTTTGCAAAGATAAGTTTTTGTTTATACATACCACTTTAGCTTAGCAAAAAAAGAAAAGAAAAAATAAGAAATAAAAGAAAAAGAAAAAAAAGAAAAAAAGGAGAAAAGAAAAAGAAAAAGAAAAAGAAAAAAAAGAAGAAAGAGGAAACAAAAAAAAAGAAGGAAAAAAAGAGAAAAAAAAATAAAAGAGGAGAAAAGAAAAAGAAAAATGAAAGAGAAAGAGAAAGGAAAAGGAAGAGGAGAAAAGAATAGTACAACAACAAGCAAAGTCCTAAGAGACTTAAAATCAAGTTAACAACAAAAGGCAAAAGATACCTATAATGAATGAAATATCAGTTGAAGGCCAAAAAAATGGTTATCCTTATAGCAAAAGATGATTGAGTTATGAGAAATAGCTCTAATAAAGGCAAAGAGGAAGCATAAAGATTGTGAAGCACCAGCAAAATGTAATCATATCATTTTAGTGAAAACTAAGACAACCAAAAGAGAGAAGCCTTAGAGATAAACCACAAAAACTAAAAGAATATTTTAGAGCAAAAACAAAGAGATGCTAAAGCATGAAATGAAACTGCATGGAAGCGAAAGATAAAAGAATATAGTAGATAAAGGTTCACATTTGATGATACATAATCAATAGGTGTATCACGTTTAAAGGAATATAGTAGATGAGGGCCCACGTTTAATGATACAAAATGGATGAGTGCCTTATGTCTAAAAGAATAGAGTGAATGAGGGCTCACGTTCCATGATACAAAACAAATGGTTGTCTCATGTTCAAAAGAATAGAGCAAATGAAGGATCATATTCATGACACATAATGGATGGGCGTCTCTTATAGTATATAAGTTGGCTCATAGTTGATGATACAAACTAGATAAATGTCTCTCATTTAAAGAAATAAAACAAATAAATTTATTCACATTTGATGATATAACAAAGATAAGCGGGTTCACATTCAAAACCGCCAGATGGACAGGGGGTGCCCCACGTTCAAAAAAAGCCTTGGCATAAGCTAGAGGCAAGTAAGTAAAATTGTTTCCTTGTATATCCCTCTTTTTGGTATTTATATTTATGTTGAATATTTTGATGTGTCTTGCCCAATGGTCATTTCTTTAACTGAAAAATCATTTTTTACGCTTATAAAATATAGGGTAAACTATGAATATTAGATTTTTATATTGCTAGGATCCCAAAAAGATAGAGGCAATAATGCCTATAAAGGGGGTAAAGCTTAGAAAAACTTTAAACTAACCGCACACCACCTAAGCCTAAGCCAAAGCACTCTTTGTTTAGGTTTCTAAAAGATGTGTGTATAGCTAAGAAGGTGGATATACAGGTAACTTACACAGTTATATATACATCAGATAAAAGTTCGAAAAGAGAGAACCTTCTAGAACAGTGACCTACTTCCCTTACATGGTTGTATAGCGAAGTGGTTGGCAACATAGACAACCTCTTAGCTATATAGATAATTTCAAAATTATAATTTCAGAATCATATTATCCTCTTAGAAAATGGGGAGAAGGATTAAGTGCATATTGTGCACGTAGCATAGATGCACCTTCCTCCCTTTTCTATAAATAACATCTCTCAAAGTTGAAAGAAAAGACCAATTCTTCCTAGCTAATGTTGTCGAATCTAAGACCAAAACTCTAAAAAACCTTAAACATATAAAAAAAAAGTTAAGAATGCAAGCACCCCAGTAAAGGTTCAAGGATAAACCAAGCAAAACCTTTTCCCTTTAAGCATTAGAACCATCACTTTTGAAGAAATTGCCACCAAAGATGCCTATTTGGGTAGTAGCTAATCCCTAAACTATTTTAAATACTTCTCGTTCTCCTACTTTTTCTCTTTTTATTCTAAATTTTTGTTGCATTTTTGTGCCAACAACAAACCTTGATGTCTCTACAAACATCATGTTGTTTGTACATATATCACTTATGGTTATGGTTTGTGTAGACCATTAGTTGGTCTTTATAAACCATTATTAATAGTAGTGAACTAAAACTCTTAACCTTGTGTTTCATGCTTTCTTCTCAGTTTCCTAAGCTTGTGAAAGGATTGATTAGGGTAAATTGTAATAATCAATGACCCCTTGACCTTTATTTTTCTAAAAATTATGTTTGGAATTCCTTTTATGTGATTATAAGAACATACCCTCTTTGATCCTTAATGGTTACATATCCATTCCTTTTATGTTCATTATGTTTAATGTGGATGGAAGGTGATTAGAAGAAGTTGAAACAACTTAAAACCCTATTATTCTTATATTATTATTGTTCATTATCTATAATGTTAGCTTTATTTCATCATATGGCATGCATACCCCTCATTCTTCTTTCCTTAAACTATATATGTCAATATCATTCATATGCTTAAGTGCCTTTCTCCATCACAAAAACGTGTTTATGTGTTCACACATTGCACATACCTTATCAATTTGCATATGGGGTATGTTGAGAATTGATTAAGGTGTCTATAGGTAAGAATCCATTATTATCATTATGTTGGCTTTTGTAAGGTTAAAAGCACTCCTTTTCTAAATGATGTTTAGTACTAACTTGAGGTTTGCTTTTACGTGTTTTGTAAATTATGTTTTCATATTATCACTTAAGATAATTCATGCATAAATCTCCATATATTCTCATATGTCCACCCTATCCATTATGATTGTATGTAATGGATTAATATGGATGTACGAATGATGCACTAGGTATATGGCTAGGGACATATAAAATGGACTAATTAATTGATGAGAAAAAAACTTGCAAAAGTGAACCAAAGACTACCTAAAGACTAGATCCCATAATTCGAGTGATTTGGGGTGTCTCACATTTTTTCAAATAGTATCCAACTCCTAAACTTGATCTCTGACGAGATGAAGACAAATTAGGCCTTCTAAAAGACTTATTTAGAGTATAATCCATCCTTGCTTGAAATTTTAATGGCCAATCCAAACAAATTTTGAGGTATTACTAATGGGCTACCTCTTAAGGTCCCCTATTGACTACGTGATTCTTAATACGATCTTTATTATTTGGGGTGCCTCATATCTTTTCAAAGTCATATCCAACTCCTAAACTCGTTCTCGAATGAGATGAAGATCAGATAGGCCCTTTAAAAGACTTATTTAAAGTAAAATCCATCCTCGCTTAAAAATTTATTTCGATCAAAGTTGATGGCCACTCCACACAAATTTTAGGGTATTATTAATGTGCTACTTATCAAGGTCCCTTATTAACCACTTGTTTCATGATATGAGCTTTATGATTTAAGATGCCTAACTTTGGATGTCCTAATGATCCTTTTGCATTCCATTTCTTAGGGTGGTGCCAAAGCATAACTTTATGTCCTTTTAATCCTTCCTTCCGATGGTCAATAAAAGATTTTAGGAGTTACAAGTAATAGTTCACTCGAGCAATAATATTTTCAAGGTACCACACCATAATAAGCAAATTTTCTATGAGACTTGGGCATATTTATTTGATAAGAATGCCTAAGTATATTTCTTTCTTCATGCCACCTTTCAGGTTTGTATAAGTCATACATAAAGGCATAGTTGGCTTCAAGACACGAAGATCTAATGTATGCATGTGCACTTGTGTCGGTTATAAACCTTAGTGTTTATGCTTTGGCACTAGCACTTTCCTTTTGTAAGCTATTTGAATATCTAGTATTAGGATGACTAGATGTTCTTGTATGTTTAACTTCTCACAAATATAGTTTATGAAGTAGAAAGAGTAGAGGATAACGATGCATGATATCATAGACCATAGTTTATATGTGGATTCCTTTATACTTCAAGGATAGAGTCAAATCACTCCTTCCTTTTGGAGAATTGAAATATTCTCCTTAAGACTCTTATTTTCAGCTCTTAATAATTCGACCTCTTTTATGAGATAATTAAGATTCTTAAAAGAATCTTTAAGAGTCTTATTCTCTTTTTGAAGAACTGAAAAGGAAGATTTTAAATAATCAAAACTCGTAGTGAGCTTAGCAATAATATCATAAAGATTTTCTCTTGAGTAAGAATTGAAGAGGTTAACCTCTTGTTCATCATCATTTTCACTTTCATTATCATTGCTCTTATTTTCCTCATTTTGTTCAATTGCTATGTAGTGGGGTAACTTTATAGAGAGGTGGAGCATTTTGGACTTACTTTTATATTGAAAAATCTTTGACGTTGTTTTATTATGATGTCTAGAATATCCTCTTTGTGAGCATTTTCTTTGGAATAGACTTTCTCCAAGTTATCCCATGCTTTTTTGGCTGAGCATCATTTTTATATCTTGTTGAGATCAATAACATTAAATGAGATTTTCAGTATTTGAATAGTTTTCAAATGTGCATCAAAGAGATTTATTTCCTGAGCATTCCATTATGCTCTTGTTTTAGAAGTCTTCACACCTTTCACTAGTTTGATTGGTGTCTATGTCTTTTCTTCACTTACAATAGTTTGATTCCTTCACTTTTTATGTAGATGTATATCCTTTTCTTTGGAAGGATAGTTTTACTCATCAAAGAATGGAGTTTGTAGATTTATTGTGATTCTTTTTGTCTTGCCATATATCTCTGTTCTTTACACTAAAGCTTTTAAAAGAGACTTGCTCTAATACAACTTCTTATCCCAAGATGCCCTAAAGGAGGGCGAATAGGGCAACAACAAACAAATGGAATTTAAGACTTAAGGAAGAATCAAATACAAAGATGCCAATATTTA
Source organism: Omphalea diandra (assembly GCA_949677035.1). NCBI lineage: Eukaryota > Viridiplantae > Streptophyta > Magnoliopsida > Malpighiales > Euphorbiaceae > Omphalea > Omphalea diandra. The sequence goes on from CATIWR010252063.1 coordinate 17,292, forward strand.
TAGAAATTCAACCCATACTTGGTCTATTTTCACTCCTTTAGATCCTATTTGAGAGTTTCACTAATAAATAACTTTTAGATGTTATTCAAAACTTTACAAGTTAGTGATTTTTTAGGCACCACTCAAGCATTAACACTAGTGAATTTGCCAAGCACGACCAAAAGCCTATAATAGATAGTTTCCACGTGCTAACAAAACCTCCCTAAGATAGATTTATATGTATTTTCTTAAATATTTAACTTAAGTGTAAGTCTTGATTTTCCAACCCAAATTCACACAAATATTACAATTAGTGCTCAAGAAGGATCACTCTTATTACTCAAGCTATATCTTTTACTTAAAGAAGGCAATGCAAATAATCACAAAAGCTTAAGGCAAATCTTAAGTTGAGTTGGTTGAAGTAGACTTTTAATCGCTTCTTCCTTTCCTTGACAAGATGACTCATATAAGCTTTGAAAACATGCAATTAGATCTTCTAAAGCATTACTTGCTCTTAGATATTTACTATTGTAATTTGTTCCAACTTCTTTGTCTTCTGAAGATCTGCATATATATAATTGTTGGATGAAAAAATAACTAGTACCCATAATTGGAAAAAAAAACTATCAGAATTGTCAAAGTAGTTATTATTACCCTATTAATGATCCTTGAGCCATGCACCATCATTACTGATCATTGAGCCATACACCATGATCGTTGAATGAATAACAAACTCATCCTTTTGATTCAATGATCGTTGGCCACTATTTCAAATTTCTTTAGAATAGCTGGGATGTTCCCACGCCTATTGAGGATTTTACAATAATCATTATTTTGATTGCAATAGTCATTGAACAATGTGAATCTTACATATACTCTATAGCTTTTATCTATAAGGTTTTTCTTACTATTATGGCTAAAGTTCAATGCTTGTTATACTTTTCAATAGTCATTGGTACATCTTCCACACTCATTGCCACCAGTTCCAATTTGCAGTCTCCACAACCTTATCTATAAGGTTTTTACAATGATCATTAAATACATTTCCATGCTTCTTATTATGTGAATGCTCATTCAGCTATTGTCCACACTAAGGACACCTTTAATTGTCATTATATGCTTACCTATAATTTTTATTAGTTTGGTCAATGCATACCTATAGTTGTTGTTAGTTTGGTCAATGCTTGTTGGATGTTGTCTATGGTTATTAAGCTACGTTGATTCCACACAGAAGAGTCACCCATTTTTTAAGGCTTTTTTAATAGTTGTTTGTTTTTTAAAGCTCACTTTAGACTTCAATGATAGTTGGCATAACTAACCACAGTCGTTGACAGACTTTTCTTTAACCATAGTCGTTGACAGACTTTGCTTAAGAGTCTTCCTTTGCTTTTATTCCAACTAGTAGATTTTTTAGAGTTTAGAAATCATCTTTTCATTCTTAAGATCTTGAATTGCAATTGAGAGACCCACAAGATCGACTTAAGAGACTTGTACAACTATTAGTCAATTTAACCCTTTATTTGTAATCTTCGAAATAAGAATTGGAACCATAATGATTCAACGCAACAATTTTTGGACATCGTTAAGGTAGAAACCAATAAATTCTACTATTTATGGACTTGCATTAGTCCCTTTCCATTAACATATCTCTTTAAAGATCACGTTTTTTTTACAACTAAAAATATTATAACTTCATCATTTCTTGAAAAAACAAAGCACACCAAAACAAAGACTAAATTTAGAGAGGAAAAGTATATAGACATTTGAAACATTCTTGGTAGAAACAAACATACAAATATGAGCCATAAATAAAACAGAAACAAACACTAAAACAGAAGTAAAAACCAAAACTTTCTCATCCCTCCTCCAAAAGTTCCTCTGTTTCAAAGTGTGGGAGAGAGTAAAATTGTTGTAAACTCTTTCTTAAACATCTCTATCTCATTTGGACATCTCATAATCTTCACATATATATATAAGCAACTAATTCTAGAGTTACTACTATCCCAAAACACTACCACCTAGTCTCAAATTTTGTCTCCCATATTTATGGAGACTTGAGCTCCACCACACACATACAATAAAACATTTTAGATTTTTTTAAAATGATACAACTTAGTCTATCTAAAATTTCTCTAGCAAAATATATTGCAACTGTCACATTCTAACGACTATATATCTCTTGACAAACATCAATTTGGATTCTCTTGGATCTGTCAATTGATTCATCGTCTCCATTTGACACCACATCCCCACATTTTCTCTTTGACCTACTCCTCCATTTTTCAACCTTATCATCAGCAAATGATAAGAATGTTTGAAGGCACCTAGAACGAGAGCTCCTGTGGATGGAAAGATCTGAATCTTCAAGGGAGTACCTACTAAATTAGTGCAGAGTTGTGCAGGAGTAGATAAAAGTGCTAGAAAACATCCAATCCCACAAATAAGGAAAAGCCCCTGAAAGCTTTGTAACTGAAGCTGTTCAGAACCACGAAAGTCAGAGCTATGGGAACCGCAAGATTGCCATTCTCAGATAGAGAGAGAATAGCAGTTGAGAAATCAATGGCTACAGCAGAATCTCTCGGAAATGCCTACAGAATGCACATATAGCAAGACCTGAACCTACATTAAGATTCTCTACTAGTCTATAAAGCATCTTCTGCAATAATTGCCATGATCACAAATTCTTGTAGATTTCAATACACTTCTGTGATTTTATACTTGCTTGATGACACTTAGATTTTAGAATTAGTTATAATTTCAAGTTATGAAAACTTGCTAGCAAATTAAGTTGATTGTTTAAGGAACATAGAAATAAAAGACTCCAAACTAATTAATGAATTCCATCCTGAGATACTCACAAATCCTCATCCGCTTTGGTTGAACTCTTGGCCTCTGATTGAGAAGTCACAGGGCTCTGAGAGGAAAAGGTCCACATTAGGTCATTCATCAACCACAGCAGCAACGGTTCCATTTGCAAGGGCTGTGGCATATTCTTCAGGTGAGCCAAGAGCATGAAGTCTAGTTTTAGCTATGCTGAGTTCCTGATTCAGATAATTTTCAGCAAAAGACCGTACTTGAGATCCGATATGTTCATTGCTAGTCATCAAGGTGTCAATTCGTTTAATGGGTGATGATAACTGTTGTATGGTCAGGATTGATGGCAGGCTTGCAGTGTAGCTTGAGTTGATTATCAAAACAACAAAAAGCCAGATGATCAGCACTAAACAGTCAAGTGTGCTCACTGTATTTCCTCCTGAAATTTAAGGAATTCCAGAGTTAAATATGTTCCAAGAATAATGATAAGTTCCTCATAGAAAGACAGCATGGAATGTTGAAATGGAAAAAGAAAGAGCTTACAATGAGCAAAAAACATAGTTAAGAAGCTAAACAACAGGGAAAAAAAAATAGAGAGACAAATAAAATGGGAGTTACATATGAGAATGCAGAAAAACAAAAAGAAAAAAAGAGAAAAAAAAAAAAGAAGAGAATATAAACTATTTTCAACTAAATCTGTTATGAAATTAAGGATTTTATTAACTTGTCGATATGCTGAATGACAACTGATTTGTCATTCCCTTCTGCACAGTTATTCAGGCAAATTCATTGTGTTTACAGTGGAGAGGGTCCAACACTGGATATTAGTTGATGTTGCTAAATATGGATTAGACCATAACGGATGGACCACAATAGGGGAAGGGAGGGGTACGAATTGGGTATCAAAATTTATCTGGAAGGTTAATTTGTCTGTTGACTTTTAGGAAGATGCAGTAAGAACGAATGTTTGGTGCAGTACTTCCTCCTCAACAATGATACATTTTGAGCTTTTTCTCTCAATATCAAGGGACAAGGATGCCCTGGCAATTATTGTTTGCAGTATCTTCAAAAAGTGTAACTGAAAGCATCATTTGTGAGAAATGATCATGATTTGGAGTGATGCAGCCATAAAAAAGATATTCATCTATACATTCCGGTTTGAACCTACAAGTTAAAGGGGGAATTTACATAATTATAAGATTTTCTTGAAATAGGGAAAACAAGAGTCCCAAATATCTATTTTAGAGAATAATATCTTTATATATAGTCTTTCAAATGCAAGATCTGTTTAAGAGTCCGCAGTACTAGCAAAAGTAGTAAATCAAAATTTTCCTTCTTTAGGAGCCAAATCCTAGCTGGTTTAGGACTACTTCAAGTCTATAAATAGACATGCTTGTAATATCTCATTTTATTCAAAAGGATGAATTTCAACTTAGTAAAAGTTGTACTTCTGAGATGTGATTATAATTTCTATGCTTGTAATGAAACACTGTCAAGCTTTGTCATGATTCTTGCAGGAATTGCAGTTTTGAAAAAATCGAAAATTACTAAATAAAGTGGCAGTTTTTGACTTGCAGTGTCAAGGAAAATCTAGAAAAAAAAAGTCTGTGATCTTATTAACTTGCCTTTAGCTTCAGGCAAGCAAAAAATTGTTCAAAAAGAATCGTGTAATATAGCTTCAAAATGCAACTCTAAACTATAAAATTTCCCTCTTATCCTATTATTTGTAAGAACCCAGATATAGATTCATGTCTAATTCAAATAAGCTAGTCGTTGTTCATCTGCATGGCAGTTGCAATGGTATACAAGATAAAATACAATACGTCAGACTGCCACATTATGCTCTAATCATGTGTTAACCTACAGATGCACCAAAAGCGTATGAACCATCCTATAATGTATCAAAGTACTCACCAGAGAGTTGTGACAATTTGCTTCTTGGGTGGACCTCGGAATTCATTGTTGATTCTATGTTCGAGGATCCATACAACAGCTCCCACAAGAAGGAAAAAAACTGCTGTAACAGCCCACATCAATGGAGTAAATGGTCGCAAGAATGCCCAAGCACTTGAATTCAATTTCTTGACTGGAGCCACTACAGCTAGCCCTGGCTCTAGGTATGGCTAGGTGAAGTCCACAACCTTTGTCCGGTTTGTGACAATGGCAACATCTCCAACAACAAAATCAAAAACCTGCAGAAATAAATTTACAAGATCAGTACATGCAATACCCTTGCGCCTCTGTTTTGGTAGAAAATCTGTTGATATTCTTTTTCTTGTCAGGGTTTATTTACTCACACCCAGCATAATGTGATTTATGAGCTCAGAATTGCTTGGATTCTGATGACCATCTCCAAAAGGAGTGAACATGTGTAGAACAGTATAGGGAAGGAGCTTAATACCAGCAAGGAATACATCTATGCAATATCCTTGGACAACATTTGTACCATTACCTGTTGAGACAAAATCTCGATAACTAACCCGATTTGGAATTCCAATTTTCAATTGCCTTCCATTGTCAGGAAAAAACCATCCACAATGCTTAGTTGTAACTCCTCCAGGCCATACAACACTAGACAGATGTTGGTTGAAACTAGAACGGTTAGCTCGTTTTCCATAAAGTGTCTGGAGGCACAATAGATAGCCCAGAATAGTTGGACCGGTATCCAAATTGCTGATTCCCGGTTCCGATCACATTGATGATATCATAAGAAGGATACAAAGGGGACCTGTCTCTATTAAATTGAACAGGTGCAGCTAGACCTGTCATATTTGTCGATAATATGTTTTTAGGCAACTGGTTTCCTCCATCAAAAATGCTTAATGCTCCAAGATTCAGAGTTCCACCACCTGGACCACTTAATTTTGTATCATTAGAAAATGAAATCATGTTTCCTTGATCAAAAAATAATTTCAAAGCATAAGCAATGATCCAAACAATATCATAGGCATATAGGCCAAAAGGGTTCAACCCAATAGAGCCATTACGCAGCTTGTTCCACCGTGACACAAATCCCATTTTCCTATAATCTGGTGTGTGTTGGCGAAGTGCAAGAATGCCCTGAATGGAATTGGTATTCATGGAAGTGATGAATTTGAATTCAGAACGGAGGACAACCAAGCGGTAGCTATCCAAACAAACCCATTATCCATCATCCCAAGACTCTGAGCCACATCAAGAACCAAAAGACCAGTATTGATAAAAGAATGTAACACGATTATGTGAGATTCCATCCTTAGAATCTTAACTAAAAAATTTTGAACATCATTTCGTTTTGGAACTGGATCAGGGAAAAATGCTGCTTTATAGGTAATTTTGCAATGTCCCTCTGGAAGTTTATCACCTAATGCAATTATACCATTTCTGCTTTGGTCATCATCAGCGTAAACTGCAATGACCTCAGTCCAACCATAGTAACTTACCATTTCTGCAATGGCAGTCATCTGGGATAGATCACTGGGAGTGTTTGAATGAAGTAGGGATATTGGAGTGGTGAAAGGGTTGGGTCTAAAGCTGTAAATGACAATAAGAACATGGAACTCATTTGCAAGATGCGAGAGTACATGAGCCATTGTAGCACTTTGTGGACCAATAATAGATACGGTACCAGTCTCCATAAACTGTAATGCTGCAACAAATGAAGAAGTATGATTCCAGATTATACGTATTTCACAATCACCAAAAAACTAGTATATTTGCTCAAGTTAAGAAACAGAAACAGAGTGACACAACCAAGTAAATACAGGACAGAGATTAAAACCAAGTGCCATAATAAGCAAGCAGAGAAATAAAGCATACCACCAATGATGCTCATAATCCACTGAAGTTGGAATCATGCATGGTTATAGACAACTTCCTTCCTCCAAGAATGCTGGGATCAGAATTTATATCACCCTCAGCAGCATTCATGGCAATCCTTGCAACTTTCCCATTAATAGTGTTGAAAGTGAAAATGGCTCCAACATTCACAACCTCAGAGATGGCAACAGCCACTTGTGACATTGAACTGATGCAGATAAGAAAGGTTGCAAGCCACACCAGATTCATGATATTCTTCTAATTGATAATGAGTTTTACTAACCGACTTCCAAAGTGAAATAGAATATCACAGAACAAAGTGAGACATAAACTATGATAATAGCATCTTTATTGAGAAGGTATCGCAAAGCAAACGCTACGATAAGCATCAAAGCAGAATAATATATTGCTGCCAAAGGAGACGAAAACAATTATTAAACAAAAAAGGCAGCTTATTCTTGTCCAAATCAGGGAGCATAACCAATGAAATGGGTTTTCGCCTTAGGTACCCAATTGGTCTTAGAGAGCAGCATATTGCATCAACAATTAGAAACCCATCAAGAACAAAGAACAACTAGAAGAAGCAAAGAAGTTAAAGAGTCGGAAGAGGAATAAACACTCACCTCAAACTCGAGAATGAACAATATAATTGAAATAGTTAGTGGAAGAAAGAAAATGAGACACAAAACCAGCCACCCTAAAAAAAATTTAATTGAAGAATAATTTTAAATTGTAAAAATTTTAGAGTAGCTCTGACCCCTTTTAATCACTTAATTCCCAACCCAATGCCTATTTTGCATTCTTATAAGTATTAGTAACACAAAATGGAATACATTTTTTTTTTTGAAACAAAGAAAATGGAAAAATTTAAAAAAGAAAAAGGGAACAACTTTGTGAGTCGGGGTGTGAAGAAAATGTGGACGAAAGAAAGAGAATACACAAATCATTTCCCATTTATGTGCTGGTGGTTTCTTTCATTCTTCGGAGACAATGGAAGAGAAAATCATGAAAGAATAGAATCTGGCCAGAAAAAGGACAAAAGGGCATTACGATGCAATAAATACAAAAGTCAACTGAGGCCACCTTAGAGTTGAGAACGAAAGAATCCGTTTTTTTTTTTTCTTTTTTTTTTTTTGAGCGACGCCATCAACTTGGCTAGATTTTCACTTGGGCGAGGATGATCAAGCAGTTTCAGTCGCCTAGTCCTAAAACGAAACAAAATATTTTACAGGTATCAATCTAAATGAACTAAATAATCATCATTGAATAAATTTAACGCTTAATGAAAAAAATTTTAAATTTTATGATGAATTTAAAATTATTTAATTATCACCTTTGTAATAAATTTAAGCTCTAATGACAAAAAACTTAAATTTTATGATGAATTGACCATTATTTTCAAACTTTTAAAATAATTATTATATCTAAACTTTATACAGTAACTGCAACTATATATATTGATCCAAATTGCATACAAGAAGAGTCCTTTCTTATTATGATAACTAAAAAATTAATTTTTTATTGCATACAAGAAGAGTCTTTTCTTATTATGATAATAAAAAAATTAATTTTTGATAGTCATTTTTTTACCGAAGGCGGGTAAAAGAGTCTTTTCTTATTATGACAAATAAAAAATTAATTTTTGATAGTCATTTTTTACAGAAGGTGGGTAAAGAGGTCAGAGGAGAATGAATGTCTAATTTTCAATAAAACAACTTAAAAATATATCTTTTTTCCATCAATTTTACTAATAGATACAATTGCAATAAAAATCTAAATATTTGGATATAATCACTTATTTTAGAAAGTTTATTATAACTTTAAATTTTATGAATTTAAATTTATTTAAATGTTACGTTTAAAGAAATATATATATCAAGGCCAAAGCATTAAATTTTTCTAAGATTGTTTTGTTTAAATAACGTGATAGACAATGTTGTACCTAATAGCGCTAAAGAAAGTGAATAGAAGTTTATAGGAGTGAGAACGGAAAATAAAGATTTTCCTAACTGGATTGACAAACTAAATTGGTTTAGTACGAGAATAAAAAAAATCAATATTTTTAGAAAATCTCTAAAAAAATAAGTAAAGACGTTTTTCAGAAAATTTATAATATCTTAATCAAGAATTTTGTGATTAGTATAGAAGCCCAAACCCATACTATATGCTGTAAAAAGCGTAATAAACAAACATAACATTCACTAACTCTAATCTGATCTTATATCTTTCTCTCACTCCTTTGTCTTTGAGAGTGTCCCAGACTACCCTAACCTTCCTAACCCTTTTGCCTCTCTTTTCTACTAGACAACCACCGACGCACCTCTCTTTTACTGTTTCACAACACAGTCAACCTAATCTCCTCTCTCTCTCTCTCTGCTGCATAGCCCGAAAGGCTTTCCATATCTCTCTTTCTCTATTTCTGCTGCATAACCCGAGAGTTTCAACCACATCATAACCAAAGTCTTCATCTCTCCCTTTCCCCTCTTTCTCTGTTAAAAACTGCAGAAGTACTTCAAATCAGGTTGAAAAATTTTTATTGATTATTTGTTTTACTAATTTTGTTTTGTGAATTACGTTGATGCTCGGTTGATTTGTGAAGTAAGTTGTGTTTTATGAATTTAATAAAATATAAGCTTGTCTGAGATGCATGTATGGTTTTTGTAGCTGAAGCATGTGGGTTCCTCATTAATTTTATTTTATTTTTATATCAATTTTAATTAAATTTTTTTGTATCAATTGTTCACTATTTTATATTAAATCAATTTTAACTAATTTTTGTTAATAATTTCATTAATTTTTATGCTTATTGCAGTCAAATGGTGAGATCAAAATCAGGAAATTTAAGGAATCAAAAGAAAAAAGGCACATCGACTGCTAAAATGAAAAAGAACCATAACAATTGTTTGTATTTTGATATTTGAATTTGTATTATTTTCAGTTGTTATGTTTAGTTTGCAACTGTTTGTATTTTCTACTGTTAAATTAAATAGGTGAGTGAAATTTGTTGTGATATATTCATTGTTAAATTAAACAGGTGAATGAAATTTGCATTATGAAATATTGGTTAAATCTTTGAATCTTCGAACTGTTATTGTTTTGTGCCAGTTTGCTTCGTTTGCACTGAATCTCCGACCTAGCTTGCATCGAAAATTGGGTGCAATTTGGTATGGGCCGATGTTATGCTTGGAATGGTATCGGTTCCTTAAACATAGGATCCCAAATTTTTCAATTTAGTTTGGGAGATTTCTAAATCTTCGGATTGGACCGAATTGTATTCACCCCTAAAATTATAATAAATTTTATGAAATTAAGAAGATTAGAAGACAATCTACAAAGAAGTTTGACAAAAACTACTCAATTTATAAAAGTTTGATAAAAACTCTGGTGTATGTTCTCTCCCCTACTATTTCCACTAGAGAGTTTTCACTAAACAAGTTGTTGAAGGATACAACTCAAACCTTAAAAGTAAATTTATGGGTATCAGTCACACCTAATCAAGATATTTTGCGGGTTACCGTCTCAAGTCTTTTTCAAGATATATTTGTATAAACTATCTTCAACCCTTAACACTTTCAATAAACAAATAACTTCCCAATTCTAAATAATGATCCTCACATATAAAATTATAAGTAGTGCATAATAAATTATCATTCTTCTAAAAGTACTCAAGTTATCATTTACAATGATTTCTACACAATTAAACTTGTGCTTGGGCACGTAAATAAAGCACTTAGATGATTATAGAAAGAATGACTACTTAAAAGTGGCTCTTGCTTTGTTTTTTATCTTTAATTTTTAGTTTTTTAGCTTTAGTTTTTCTTGAATCTTTTTGTTCTCAACTTCACTTTGTTACAGCTTAGAGTCATCAAGGTGCCTTTGCATAAATTTGCTTCAAGAAAGCTAACTAATATACATATTGTACTTGATTTGGTAGAAAAGTATCACCTTAATCATTATATCCTTTCAAAAAACATTTACAATTAGACAATGGGCATTCAATTTTTAATGTCTCTATACAACCTTCATATGGAAGCTGGAGCTTTCCATGGCTGCTACTTTGATAATTGGTGAATGCCATTCATGGCTATTGAATTGCTAATGGCCTTTTTATGCTTTTTCTATTAGCAGTTACCCTTATTAACAACCTTGCCTTTCCACAGTCTTTTGCATTCTCCCATGGTCATTGTTTATTATAATAAGTGTTGAGGTTTCCAATAAACATTAAGCTTTGATTGTAGTTAAATAGACTTCACAATTAATTATATAACACTTTTTCAATAGGTCATTATTTATTTTTCACAATCATTGAGTTTTCAATAGGCATTGAATTTCCTTTGCTTTTTCGAGAATTGAAAATGATAATGACAATGATTCAACTACTCTTTTTTGAGCATTTTCAGGGCTAGAAGAGTAATGCTTGTATACAAAGTCCTTTAAACATGACATTCGAATTTCATATTAGTTTTATGCATCTTTTAGTTTATGGGGCTATCATTTATCGAATGTCATATCAAGTTTTGATTTTGATAGCTATTTGGTTTGACCTTTGACTTTATCAATTCCCTTTAAAAAATTTTAAATACTTCTCCTTTTGTGATTTAGTCATTTCTATAACAATCTTTCTTTGGTTTACATTAACTTCCATAATTTATTTAAAAAAATTTTTGCTACTTAAAGGTGAGAATAGAGGCTTCTTCTTCTTCTTTTTCTTCTACTGCTGCTATTATTGTTATTGCAGTTGCTGCTTTTTCCATCCTTATTAATATTGTTTTGGGGAAGATGGTAATAGTGCAAATTTCTTTTGTTGTTAAATCTAATAATCTTTAACAAATAAAACTATCAAATTCTTTACCATTTTGAGTTATCCACTCTGTCAAAAGATTTTCAAGTTTTTGAAGATTCTAGAAAAAAGACAGTTGTTCAATATGAACATTTCATTCATTTTTGCCTTAAATTACCTTTTCACTCCATTTACGTCTTGATTTTTTAAGAACTATGACATTGTTCTTGTTCAAATGCATCCTAATAGATTGTTGATAATTGTAGCATTTAATATCATTACTCAACTCCATAAAATCTCTCCTAATTCTCATCCTTTTTTACCATTTTATAACTACTATTAGAGGTCTTCACAAAACCAATGGCATTACAATGCATGCTCAAGAACACTTTTTAGTGATATTCTATGCTCTCTAAAGGGGTGGAAGAACAAGTGACGTTAAACAATTGGAATTCATTCCCTTGCTCATGTAAGTTACCCCAATTAAGTGCTTAGGAGGCTTTTAACAAGCATATATTGAAAGTTGATCATATAAGAAAGTATCATGAGGTGAAGAAACTCACATAATGCCTCGGCAGGGGGACAGTGGTGGTAGGCCATTTATTTGCTCATAGCATTTTTTAAAACTTTGACTTTACTTAAATGAGCTAACATTCTAATCTTTTTTTTTTTACATGTATGAACATTAGGTGGATAAAGGAATCCCCAAAGGAAGGGAAGAATAGGAAAAGAAAAACTCTTAGTTTGAAGAAAGGGATATCTTAGGAGATGGTTTAGAACCTTTACCTTCTCCTTCCTTGATTCTTGATGTGTAGGTGACTGAGCAAGTCATTTAAAAGAGTGATCATGCTACCAAACATATATGCATAGTTTTTTTTTCAAAATCAAGTCATGAAATGTAAGCTTTGATTGAAAGGAAGTTTGGTAGTAAGGCTTTTAGGCTTCAAGACCAAGTTGCTTGGAACTTAAATATATATATATTTTACTACTTGCTGATGAGGGAGGGCTTTAATTTAATGATGAATACATAGCTCTAACCCTACTTGTTTTTACTCCCCTTCTTTAATTTTATCCCTTTTATTATTTTTTTTTATTTTTTTAGTTTATATTATTAAGGTCATTTGTGACATGAGAAGCCATATCACTAGACTCCAAGGTGAGGTTGATGTTTTATAAAAAAATGCCTAGTTCGAGAAGATGTGGTTGATGTTAACAAGCTAGTAGCCTTAAAAAATCTACATAGGAAGCTATTGAGTGGAAGTTATTTGAGCTTCACATTTGTGAGCACTAATTTTTAGATCATTAGGATGCAAGCCTAATAATAAGAAACTACTTGAATTATCCCCAAAGAATAGGGGGATACATTGCATAAAAAGGAGCAAAAGCTTGGAAGAAGCCTTTAATCACCTTCCAACCAAACCAAACTTTAAAACCTTAGAAAAGAGTAAGCTATTAGTTGTATAGCGAACATAAATGACAGTATAGTTAACTTTAGAGGTCTATACAACTAACCACTTAGTTATACAAACACCCCTTAAAACACTTAGCCAATAAAGAGAACATTCTGGAATATATGATCATTAACCCTTAATTGGTTGTACATCCAACCCCAAGTTAGTACATCTAACCCCTTAACTATATATATAACTTAAAATACCTAATTATCTAGCAGGTTCATTATTCTTATATTATGGATTGAGAATAGAATGAAACTAGGGTCATCCAAGCTTTGGTGCACCCTTTCATCATCTATAAATACCCTCCATTTTGAAAAGGGAGGGGAGCCTTAAAAACCCTAATGTTACTCTACTGAAATTCCTACTCAAATCACTCTAATACACAAAAACTGAATACCCCACCCATTTACATAAAGATACAAGGTAAGTTCTAAGGAATTTGTTACTTGAATTTGCATACATGCCTTTGCATTTTAGAAGATTGATCAAACAATAATGCCTTTGAGGGTAATAGAATCATCAAAGAGCATCCAAAGCATTTGATGGCCTCCTCTTTCTTTTTCTTTTTCTATTTTGAAAATCTACTAATAGAGGGTTGCATAGACTAGTTTATGGTTCGTATAGACCTCTAAGTAGGTTGTGTAAACCACTAATTGATTTGTATAACCCACTTTGACTGAGACATCAACTTATTTTCACTTTTTTCTTCACATGTTTTCTCTCTTCTTTGAAGATTTCTTAAGACTCTTTAGGAGCTCTGATAATAAAATATAGAGAGGTCTCAAGACCTATGACCCATGTTCCATCCATAAAGGGAGCTATGACCAAAACAAAGCCTTATTTTCCCTTGATTTTAATGTTGTAAGTATCTTTTTCTCTATGATTTCTCCTCTTCTTTATTTTGTATATTCTATTTTGATAGTGCATGGTAATGACTAAGAGAGGAATTTATCATCCCAAGGACCTTAAGAGCCATTGTTCCTTTATTTTAAGTTAACGCATGCTTCATATGCTTAAACCACCATCACTAGGGAAATATGGCCAACTATCTAGCTTGTCCATTCTTCCCATATGATTCCTTAAAAGGTGGTCACTTGAATGGATCAAGGGTGAAAGAACAACACTTTATAACCCACACCTTTATTACATTTTCATGATTAATGCACTATGTATGTTGTTGGCCTCTTAAAGGTTTCATTTGTAAATGTGTGGGTATCCTAATCTTGAAATGGCTATAAGGATGTCTTAGCTCTTTTGAGAAATTTTAGAGCAAGCATGACCATCCTAGGATCTCCATATGAAGATTAAATGATTTCCCTAAGGCCATTACCATCCTTCATATGCACTTACATGCCATATTCATTTTATGTACTATTATCCATGATCATGTGTTTATGGTTTATTTGTTGTTATTACCATCTATTGTATGCATATGATGTAAGGATCATATTGATCATGGACTTAGAAACATGATTAGATCCTCTTGACTTAGAAGAGATTTGGCAAGACCTTTGCTTAGGTGCATTTCATTATGTTTTTACTTTATTGTGTTTATCTTTATGGTGCTAACTAACTTGATTAGTTTTTGTTTAGGTGGTTATATGTGTGCATGGTGAGTTTGATTATGCATATTTGAGATTGTTGATTATGCATGGCTCCTCTAAATAACTTAGTTATACCCCTTCCCTATGAGAAATATTTATAATGCTTTGATAATATGCTTGATTGAAACATGTTAGAAACTTGCTTAGAGGTGATAATCGAATTAATAAGGCTAAAATTGTAAAATGTGAACCAAAGAAGACTAAAGATCAAATCCTTAAACACAGGTAGTTTGGGAGTGTCTAACCTCTTCCCCAAGCTGTATCTAATTCTCGACCTAATCTTTGATGGGGTAAAGATTGGGCCTTTTAAATAACTTAGGTAGACTTAGAATTTGTCTTGTTCAGACTCCTGTCCCAACCAAAGTCGGGTGGGAACTCCACATTTCAACTAGGGATGACACTAATGTATTATCCCACCTTAGTCCCTACTGACCACAATCTTGGAAAAAGGGCTTTTATCTTGCGTGAGGCCTCAAGGATCCCTCATTGATCTAATTCTCGTGCCACTTATGAACCATGTCCTCTCAATCCTCGAATGATCGATAAAAGGTAGGAGTCGCAAGTAAGATTCCACTAGCTCGATCATAACCTCAAAAACTGCTCTAGCACTCATAACGACAACTTCACTAAGGACTTTAAATTGAATTTATGTTTAACCTCTAATTCACCTTTTACCATTATATTCTTGTTATTGGTAAATCCATTGCATTCATTTAGCCTTCACCATATGCATTAGGTCTACCCTTAGAACAAATTGATGGATTCTCCAAACTTGAGACTTAATCTTTATTCATACTTATAAGATAATGAGGAGGGTTCATTACCTATAATTCAAGTACCTTCCCGTCAAATGGGGGGGTTTACAACAACTATCCCCTAACCTTATGGGAACATCACTATGACAACCATATAAACCACTATGCGCTTGTAGGAGCCAATAACACCTTGGAATAAGACTCCCTATTTTTTGATTTCTTCTCTAAAAGTAGGGTCCCCAAAGAACATGACTAGATATCCTCTCATATAATTATAATGTTATTCCACTCACCAATAACGTAAATATCTTTCATGCAAATATTTATGTATTCTCATATACCTCGCCATGTAAATAATTCCATTTCTTATGTAAATATTAATGTACATCCCTTACCTTCCTTCGTTAAAAGGGATTTTTCATTCACTTATATATCTTATCTAACAATGTAGAGAGTTTTCTCTTATATATGACTTTCTTCTTTATTTCCTCTTTAGTTCACATGTACATAAGTTCTTTTGGAACTTCAACCTTACTTAGTTCGAGGAGACCACATCTATTCTTTATCCCATGTTGATAGAAGAATGAGACCTTACCTAGTAAAGAGCCTCTAGACCTTGTATGTAGGAGAAATAAAGTTGGACGGATTTTTTTCCAATAATGTGTTCATTTCATGCATACATGCATATTTTATCTTGTTCATGCATCATGCTAATGACCTTTATTTTGCAGTCATCACAGCTCCATCTAAACCCTTGTGGAAGAGAAGAGGTAATCAACTAGCTAGGAAGAGTAAAATGCCTAGCCCGATCCAAAGGCTCAAGTTATTGATGGAGTCAATTATGTTGTCCAAGATCATAGAAAGGATAAAGGTTGTACTCAGCGTACAATAGAGGAGAGGATTATTGAGGAAGTTAATAGGCACCTCAATAAGATTTTAAAAAAGATTGATGCATCTATCAATAGGACTGACAAAGGGAAAGTACTAATGGAAACACCCCAACCTGTGGTGATTAATGATGATTTGTTTTGAATAAAGGAGTATCATGAGAGTAAACTGGCCAAAGAAGTAGAGAGTACTACTATAGTTCCTAATAAATTAATGGAAAGTGAGAAGGAAAGTACTAAGTTTGATGATCTTGTTAAATAATCAAAAAATATCTAAAAGATTTGACATAAAGGGTCTGGAGAGGGAAATTGATATCGAGGAGTTACTTCCCTACAAGTCCAAGAAACTTTTAGCTAATTTTTGAATGTCTAAACTCCTAAAGTTCATTGGAAATTAGAATGCAAAAAATACACCCATTCATATGTATTGCTTATGAAGGCATCCAGGGTGTGAATAAATATTATGTTCAAATTGTTTGAGTTATCATTGGAAGGGTCTATAAAAACTTGGTATTTTAACCAACCAAAGACAATTAGAGAAGAATGGAAAGAGCTATTATAGGCTTTTCGAGAAATATTATGCCTATAACTCAGATGTAGAAGTCACTCTATAAGATCTGGAATCATTGAAACATAAGTTAAAAAATGGGTTCAATGACTACATAAAAAGGTGGAAGAATATGGCTTCTAAGGTAATCACCAAACCCATAAAGAGAGATTAAGTCATAATGATTGTTAAAGGAGCTTTGCCCTATATAAGCACCACGATTAAGAGGATGTTGGTGCATAACTTTGAGGATCTAGAGAAGTCAGGCTACATGCATAATAGTTAGAATTTGAATCAAAGAGGTAGTATGGTGGGAAAAGAAGTGCGCCATCTCAAACTCAAGGAGAAGGAAGCAAAACTGCTAATGTGAATACAATGTGAGCCCGAGATAATTCACCAACTTTGGTATGCCTTTGTCCAAGGCATTTGAAAGGTTACAAAAAAAAAAAAAAGTACTGAAGCCATTGGCACTGCGATCATCCCTAATCCCTTGTTAAGGGGGTAAGATGCAAATGCTTATTATGCCTTCCATTAATGAGTTGGGAATAATATAGATGATTATTACAGATTGAGGCATGAGATACGAGATCTCATTGATAATAAAACTAATGTTCCACCAAACTCTAAAAGATCAAGCATAAGGGAAACCCACTTCCAAACTATTAACCCATTCCAAAACTATTGCAATGTTCCACCTTCAAACCAAGGAGCCTTCATGATAGATTTCTAGATCCTTGAAGAGGTTATGATGGCAACCTTTGAGAAGATGACCCTTATAAAGATTACAGTTGTTGCTTGCGCTATTAAGCCTTAAGAAAGCTCAAATGAGGAAACTAAACAAATGAAGAGATGGAGTATGATCAAACTATGGGAAGAAACACTCTGGCACTTATACCTAGGGATTTGGACTTTCATCTTATAAAGGCAAAGGCTAAGGCCAAGCTATGGAACAAATGACTCTTATATGTACGTTATGGAAGACAACATATGGGTGAATGTCGGAAACAAACTGGTCGATTATACTTTTATGGATCTTTTGATTATATGATTAGAGGATATCCTAAAAGGTCTAGAATGACAAATGGAGGTAAAGGCAAAGCTACATGAAAATTCATAGTTGAAGTTTCAAAAGCAAGTGGAGTCGAAGTAACGTTTAATAGGTGTAGATGTAGAACAACGATAATTGGTCAAGGCATAAATAGATCAAAAGGTCAAAGTTCTAAACACCAGATATAAGATGAAGTATTTTTTTTTTATGATTAAGGAAGAAGCCATTGCTACTCCAAAAGTTATCACAAGTAAAATTTTTATCCATGATTTAGAAGCTTATGTATTAATTGATCCTAGCTTCACACATTTATCCTTTTCATTGAATATGACATCCCTATTGCGTAGTAAGCATGAGCCTTTAGGTTTTAATCTAAATGTGAGTACTCCTTTGAGAGATGTGATTATTATGGATAAGGTGTGTCATGATTGTTTGATTTGAATTAAGGACACTGAGTCGAATGCTTATTTAATACCATTACTATTATGTGAATTGATGTGACATTGGATATGGACTGGTTGATCAAATATCATGCAATAATGAATTGTTTACTAAAGAGTTTTATTTTAGTATCTTCAAATTGAATAAGGGTTATTTTTTCAAAGGGAAAGACAAATTATACCTTTATGTCTAATTTTTGCACTTGGGCTTTTCAAATGATTAAAGGAGATTGTGAAGCTTATCTAGCATATATGGTAGACACAAGTTTCACATATGAATTATTTGAGAATATTCCAATGGTAAATGAGTTTCCAAATATATTTCTATTTAATTACCAGGTTTTCCACCTGATAGAAAGATAGAATTCACAATTAAATTAGTTTTGGGAACAACACTGATATCCATTCAACCTTATATGATAGCTCCAATTGAGTTAAGAGAATTAAAAACTCAATTGCAATAACTACTTTATAAGGGATTCATTAGACCTAGTGTGTTACCCTAGGGTGTTCCAAAGTTATTTGTTAAAAAGAAAGGTGAGATAATAAGATTGTGTATTGACTACAGACAATTGAAATCGAGTCACTATGAATAATAAATACTCTTTGCCAAGAATAAATGATTTGTTTTATTAGTTATAGGGAGTGCATATGTTTTTTAAAATTGATTTGAAATTAGGCTATTATTAGCTTAAAATTTTAAACCCATATGTACCAAAGACTACTTTTTGAATTAGGTATTGGCATTATGAATTTTTGGTGATGCCATTTGGTTTAACAATGCACCAAGTGCATTTATGGCTCTTATAAACAAGATGTTTCATCCTTTCTTACAAACAAGGTATTTCATCCTTAGATAATTTTATAATTGTGTTTATTAATGACATACTGGTGTATTCAAGAAGCAAAAAGGAGCATGATAACATTTAAGAATTGTATTACAAATTTTTAGAGAAAAATAATTGTTTGATAAATTTATTAAATGTGAGTTTTAGATTGATCATGTAGTTTTTTTAGGTCATGTAGTTCTTAGACAGGGCATAAAGGTGGATCTAAAGAAAATTAAAGTAGTAATCAAATTAGACACCATAAAAAATGTTGTAGGAGTTTGAAGTCTCTTAGGATTAGCTAAGTATTATACCATTGATTTATTGATGGTTTTTTGCTTACACATGATCCTTTGACTAGGCTACTTTTAAAAATACAGTATTTTAGTGGTCTGAAGCATGTTAGGAGAGTTTTAATGAATTAAAAAAAAGATTGACATCTACACAATGTTAATCATTCCTATATGTAATGGAGGATTTGTAGTTTATAGTGATGCCTCTTATTAAGGTTTAAGATGTGTGTTAAGTAGGAAATTGAGAAGTAGTACAACTCATTTATATGTATTTCCACTATCTTATTTAGTTCAATTATGAGTTATGATATATAACAAAACATGTAAAGAATGGAGTATTGATTACTACTTTTGAGTGACAACAACACTGTATGATAGAATTAAAGAATCACAAACCAAGGATTTGAAGTTATAAGAAAAGATTGAAAAGGTAAAATGGGAGAGAAACACAGAGTTTAATATTCAAAATGATGCCTTGATGTTGGGATCTTATATTTGTATGCCTAATGTTGGTAACTTGCATAGAGAAATCTTAGAAGAAGCATATAGTGTTCCATATGGCTTGCATCTATAAATGACAAAAATGTATAATATCATATGATCTCATTTTTGGTGGTTTAGAATGAAGAAAAATGTGGTAGTATATATATGTTTCAAAATGTTTGACATGTGAATAGATTAAAATAGAACATCAAGCACTGATTAGAAAATTACAATTATTGTCAATTATGGTATTAAAATAGGAGAGAATAACCATGGATTTTATGTACGGGTTACTGAGAAATCTAAAGAGAATGATGTTATATAGGTGATGATTTATCGATTAATTAAGTCAGCTCACTTTTTACCTATTCGATGACAGTAGTCCAGTTAAGTACTTAGCCAATAAATATTTGGATAAAATTATTATATTACATTATGTTCCAATGCCCATTATATCAGATAGAGATCTACAATTTGCATCCTAATTTTAGGTGAATTTACAATAAGCCATAGGTACCAAGTTGAGTTTTAGTTTTAGTTTTCACTTTTAAAAAGAATAATTTAGACATTGGAAGACATGCTCTATCTTATTTGATAGAATTTAAAGGTACATGGGATGAATTTGTTGCATTGATTGAATTTGCTTATAATAATCATTGTCATAGTAGTATACAGATGGCACCATATAAAGCGTTTTATGAAAGAAAATGTTGTAGTCTCATCTATTGGGATGAAGAAATAATGCATATTTTACAAGTGCTAGAACTAACGTAAGACACTATGGACAAGGTGAAAGTAATCAAGAGCAAACTTAAAGTAGCAAAAGATAGCCAAAAGAGCTATGTAGACCAACAGATGAGAGAAATGGAATATAAGGTATGAGATAAAGTACCATAGAAAAAAATAATTCAATTCGACAAAAAATGAAAATTAAATCCTAGATATATATGGCAATATGAGATCCCAGAAAGAATTAGTTTGTTGGCTTATAGGTTAGCATTACAACTAAAGATGACTTAGATTCATGATGTATGTCATTTGAGTATGCTCAAAAAGTATTGGTTTTATCCTACACATATACTTAGGGATCCAATGATAAGAATTGTAGATGATATAAGTTAAGTTGAAGAACTAGTGAAAATCATCACTTATAAGACAAAAAAAATTAAGAAATCAGGAAATCCTTTTGGTTAAGATATTACAAAGAAACCATTCTAAAGAAGATGTCACATGGGAAATATAAGAGAACATGAAACAACATTATTGTCATGATCCAAATTTTAAACCATGCCAACGCTAGGGAATTGTTGGACTAGGATAGTTAATCCTAAGTTTAGAACCTCTTTTGATTTTGACAAAGGAGATTGATTATTACTAATATTTTTATTAAGTGTTGATCTTGTAGAAAAATAAGTCTCACAATCAAGGATTCGCGACTGCGACCCTTAAGAAGACTTGCCAAAAATTAGATAGACTAAATCGCAGAGTCATTCTCGGTCGCGAACAAGCAAAACGAAGCAAACCAAAAATGATAGACGAATTCGCGGTCTGTGTCACGTCGGAGTCGAGACCGCAAATTACAAAAAGCTTCACAATGGAAAGATGTCCACAATCAGAGCTTGACAAGTGTCATAGGAAGCCATTAGAAGTCAAAAATCGTGAAGGCTACATGTTGGTAGCGACCGCGATTTTAGAAGTAAAAATTACAAATTTTGACAGACTGATTTTCGGTTAGAATCGCGGTCTATAGAAATGAATTAGCGACCGCGACTTATGCTAGCTGAAGAAACACAACGACTATATTTTCCTAAAGCACTATTGAAAAACTAGCTATTATAAAACTAGCCGTTATGAACTAGCCGTTATAAACTAGTCGTTAGTTTCTTTGGTGGAATTTGGATATAAATACTCCACCAAACATTGATAGCAAAGTAGGAAGAATTTTATTACAAGTGAAATAGCTGTCAATCCTTTGCTACTCATTTTCTTCTAATTCTTGTAAAATTGAAAGTGTTGGGTGTGAGCATTAAACACCATATTTTGATAGGTTTTAGTGTGAGCCTTGAAAACACTTGTAAAAGGTTTTTTGTGTGAGCCTGTAAAACACAAGTTGTGAGGTTTTAGTGTGAGCCTTGAAAAAAACACTAAGTTAAGTGTGAGCTTGTAAAACACTAGTTATTGAGTGAAATACCCAATTGGTGAATTGGGGAGTGGACGTAGGGTTGGTTAATACCCGAACCACTATAAATTGTTTGTCTTCATTATTCTCATTATTCTTTCCCTCTTTTTTTGTTTTTTTAAAATTTTTATACACCAATTCAACCCCCCTTCTTGGTGCCAAGGGCCAACAGGAATGGTAAGGCTTAAGACCTCCAAAACCCATAACAAGCCTAATTTAGCTAGGGGGAATACTCATCATAACGTTTTATTGCATCACTCTGATATTAAAAATCTTACAATTGCATTAACATCACCTTGAATTTTAAGGAATACAATCATGAGAGTTATGGATTAAACATTTCTTAAAACATGATGTTTTTTTCTTTACTTTTTTTCTTACCTTTCTTTTCCTTTTATTTCATGATATAAATTATATATATATAAGCTCCTATAGAAGTTATCCTCAAAATTAAGGATTCATGCTTAAACTTACATCGATATAGTCTTATTATATCCCATAATCATTAGCACATATTCCATTCATAAATAATCTCAAAACATTATTATCATAATCATTAACATTTAACTCTCACATATATAAATTCAATTTAGAAATTTCATAACATAAGATATTATGGAGATAACTAAGAACATATCACTAAAAATCATTTAAAATACTTGTATGCTACTATAAATCATTTAAAACATTTGTGAGCTTTAAAACTCATTTAAAATATCAGGATAGCTTGTTATGATTATAGGAAGCCATTCTATAGCCATGATCAATAAATCCTTATGGCATCTTTTTAAAACAATCCTTCCTTTTTGTATTAGACTTTTAGGATAAATATAAGTTGAAAGTCTATCTATCACTTTATCTCCAAACCTTAACTTACTATTTATGCCTTTTAGATCATTCCTTATTTTTTATTCCTTTTTACTATTTCTTTTTATATTTCATATATGCCATACACAACATACAAATTCATAATATAATCTTATCTTAGAAATGTTCTAGTATTGGGATTCATTAAAACACTAGTTATACTTGAAACATGAACTTAAGCATAATCATTCTTATTAGCTTTATATACTTAGTATGTAAAGCTCCACATCATTAATAAACATAACATATCAATATTGAATGTAGAATTCTAACTAAAGAAAAAATTGATAAAACAAGAAAAATCGTGTATCTTTGCAACTCATAGTTAGATACTCTTATACTTCTCTCAATATTTCCATGATCTCTCATTTATATCCATCTCTTTCTAAACTTAAAGGTCCAATCATACATATATTTACTCTAATACCACTCTATCATAATCCAGATTTTGGATCATGTTGGCATTAGAGAATAAAAAGGTTTAAGGCATCTAGCACCTGTAGCAAGTCTAATTTAGCTTGTGGGAATGCCCATCATAACTTTTGCTACATTACTTGATATTAAAAATCTTAAATTTGCATTAACATTGTCTTAAATTCTAAGAAATACGATAGTAAGAATTAAGGATTAAATATTTATTAAAATATGATATTTCTTTCTTGTCTCTTTCCTTACTTTTCTTTTCCTTTCCTTTCATGACATAAGTCATATATAAAATAAGCTCTCATAGAAGCTATCCTTAGAATTGAAGGTTCATTACTTAAACTCACATCATTCCAATCTCATTACATCTCAAAATCATTAACATATAGTCCTTCATAAATAATCTCATTATATTATATATTATAATCATTAGCATGTAACCCTCACATATATAAATTCATTTTAGACATTTCATAACAAACATAAGATATTGTAGAGATAACTAAGAATATAAAATATATAATATTCATATTTCTTAATTATATATGTAATCCTCATTAACATTCATGCATAATGACTTAGGCAACTATGAGAAATAAGTGCAAAGCCTTAACATATACATGATACATAACTTAAGCCTTTATCCTCAAGCATTATCCTATGGCATCAATCCTATGTTTAACCTATAAGATATATATGTGTGTGGAGGGGTGAGTTCCTTGTGGAAAACTAAATTAGGAATTCTCTATGTCCATATACATGCTCACATGCCTTTACATGAATGCACATCTAACCGTATGGCACATCATGAGCATGTAACATTTATATAGCATATCATTGCACATATGGATAGTCAAGTCCATGGAAATCACTACTTAGGTTATTTATCTTTCACATAGGAAAATTACCTCTCTAGCCATGCGCACTTAGGGGAGTTGCCTTGCTAATTGTATATTTTTACTTATCTCCTACATAAGGGAGTTCCCTTACCAACTGTGTCACGCATGCATACAAATTATTAATCACATACAAGTCTCAATCCTTACACAGCTAGATATGATTTTTTGGATTTCCACTTCTTCCATAAACTATCCTCACATCACATAGCATTTAAATATATCATTTATGCAACAATAGCGCATTTTATCCAAAAAATGTATATGACTATTATATTAACATAATTTGGACTACTATGACCTATATATAAAATTTTGATTCATGTATGCAATAGATATTAAAAAACTATAATAAATTCCTCACCTAACATTGCTACTCCGTAATTACTTAATTCTTCCTTTATCATTGATCCTTAGAACCATATACACTTAAGCATATAAATAAATCTAGTTTCATATAATAAAAGTGCTAAAAGTATGGAGAGTTGTCTAAACTCATCCATAAAATATGTACTATACATAAATCAAACAATTATTTGACAAAAAGTCCCATAAGGAAATTAAATCTAAACTTTTCCTAAACATACAATTTAGTATAAAAAATTGCATTATATATATAACTCTTATCATTTTGATCCATAGTCTAGATTAATTTCATAATTTATCATTTAAAATTCACATGCATTCTTAACTATCATTAATTCTATATTAAACATCTTAATTTTTTAAGTTCTTAAACTTTTCTAAACTTATCAATTTAGTCCATTTACTGCATATACTTCTTCAATTAGGATTAGTACTTTCTATTTCATCATAATAACTTAAGATATATTCACATATTAATTCTCCATTAATTTGCCTAAAATCTTTAATTTCATAAATATCTTCAGCTCAATTTAGTCCCAAAATACAATTAATCTCAAATTATATACAATTAGCTCTAATTCATCTATCAATAACTCACTTGAAATTATTTTACATCTATGTAATCTATTTTTTATTAATTACTTTCACATAAACATCAATTTTATATTTTAGGATTTGATTTTATAATTATTAAAAATAATAAAAATTCATAAAATCTTACCGAACCTCAAATATTCATGAGACTCTAACCATTACAATTGGAACAATTGATATGTTTTCCAGTATTCATTACTATGGGGAGCTATCAAGCTACTGTCAAACCATAATGCTCGGTGGTTGGAGTTCATCGTCAGTGGTTATTGGAAAAATGGTCAAAGACAACTTGTAGATCTCTCTACTAGGAGTTCATAAAAATTGATGACATCATCATATGAGCTACCATTTGTCCAAAATCGATCAAAAATTAAATTATGACTAGTGATTACTCTATATACCAACATCCCTTTCAAATGAATCAAATGTCAATAGAAAGCTTATGAAAAGAGCTTTCCATAAAAGGTTGAATCACCTAAAATAGAGTTCTAATTAAAAAATTATGGCCATTTAAATTTTATTCACTATTTGTAGCCAAAACAACATCGTTGACCATAGGAAGGGTTTAGTGGTTGTAGATTGCACGTGACGTGTCACACATTAGCAACTATCTTTCTCTCTCAATCTCTCTTTTTGTACCATTAATGACATTGGTGATGCAATGTGAGACATTGTGTCCTGTTTTCCTTAATTGTCTCTGCCAAAACAAATTATTTTGGTTTATCTTAAATTGCAAACCAGCTTTGTTAGTTTTTTTGTTTATTTTTGTTTTTGGTTTTGTTTTGTTTTCATTTCATTTATTTCTTTCCAATAATTTTAATAGTGAAATAATAATATTAATACAATAATCGAAATTTTCATAATTAAAATCCGCACCACATAAAATTTTTAATTTTCATAAAATAAATTCCCCATTTATAATTAAATTAATTTTCATAAATACATAAATTAACTTAAATTAAATTAATTCTATTGAATATAAATATAATATTACACTTAAACAAATTAACATTACAAATTTACATTAAATTTACATAAATCAAATAATAAATCATCTTTAATTGATTATTTCTCATAAATAATTTAGTCTCTCAAGAATTAGTAAAAATCTTCTCACATAAAAAATCTAAAATTTTCATAACTAAATACAATAAATTAAATCAATTCACAAAATATTCTTAATTAGATCAACTTATTTAATAACTTACATAAACTTAAATAAATTAATATCCTTAACATCATTTAATTAAAGTTTTTTAAATGTTTACCTAATATAATGATTCATGTAATATAATTAATATTAAAATAACTTAAAATCATATAGTCATATTAATTTAAATTAATTTCATAAATTTCTTAAATATTTACTTAACATAGTTAATTAATACAACGTAATTAACATTAGAATTATTCAAATCATATACTTATATTTACTTAAATTAATTTTCATAATTTCCTTAAATCTAAAAAATATCACACTTAAATATTAAAATTCATATCTTTAATTTTTTAAATCATTAAATATATATTTTCTTTACATAAACATATCTTAAAAATATTAAATATCATACACTCATTTAAATTTAATTTTTGAAATATAAATATTCATTAAATATGACTTTTTAAACTTAATTCATAATAAATAATATAACTTTAATTAAAATAATAATCTCATTAACATAAAATCATTTTTTCAAAACTTAAATCATAACAAATAACAAAACTTTAAAATAAAATAATAATCTCACCAACATAAAATCATTTCTTTTTAAAATCCTTTCAAATCATTCCTTATTTTGTTATTCCCTTTTATAATTTCTTTTTCTATTTCATATATCAAAATTCTTAAACTACTACCAAAATTTTGGTAAAATATCCTCTATATTTTGGGCTAAACCTCTTATAAAAAATATCATATATCATATAATCATAGCCTTTAGGGCATCAACCATTAACAAAATCAATCAACTGCCCATATGGAGCCTACATATCAATCATCTAATCATATCATCATGTTCTTTCTTCCATATATCATCATTTCATCTAATAAACATCAACTAATTCATTTGGAGTTCAATCTCATTAACATAAGCTTAAACATACAAATTCATATTATAATCTTATCATAAAAGTGTTCTAGTGCTGGGATACACTAAAACACAAGCTATACTTGAATTTTCATGAACTCATGCATAATCATTCTCATTAGTTCTATATATTTAGTATGTAAAGCTCCACATCATTAACAAACATAACATATCAACCTTAAATGCAAAATTCTAACTCAAGAGAAAATTGATAAGATGTAAAAGAATCTTATATCTCCACAAGTCATAGCTAGATACCCTTGTGCATCTCTCAACATTTCTATCATCTCTTATATATTTTTATCTCTTTCTAAACTTAAAGGTCTAATCATACAAACCTTGTGCTCTGATACCACTCTATCTTGATCTAGATTTCGGACCGTGTCGATGCTAGAGAATGAGAAGGCTTAAGGCCTCTAGAACTCATGGCAAGCCTAATTTAGTATGTGAGAAGGACCATCATAACTTTGATGTGTCACTCTAATATTAAAATATTCAATTTGCATTGCCTTAAATTCTAAGGAAAATAATAATGGGATTTATGGATTAAATATTTTTAAAACATGATATTTCTTTCTTTTATCTTTTCTTACTGTTCTTTTTCTTTTCTTCAATGTCATAAATCATATATAAAATAAGCTCCTGTAGAAGCTACCCTTAGAATTAAGGGTTCATACTTAAATTCACATAGTTCTAGTCTTATTACATTTCATAATCATTAACATATAAACTTTTTATAAATCATATCATTACATTATATGTCTTAATCATTAACATTTAACTCTCACATATATAAATTCATTTTAGAGATTTCATAACATACTTAGGACATTGAAAAGATAATTAAGAACATAAAATACATAATATTCATATTTCTTAATTATATACATAATTCTCATTATTTATACATGATGACTTGGGTAGCTATAAGAAATAAGTGTAGTGCCTTAACATATACATGATACATAACTTAAGCCTTTACCCTTAAATGTGAACCCATGGCATCAACACTATGTGTAACCTAAAGACACCTATGTGTATAGAGGTGTGGGTTCCTTATGGGAAACTCAATGAGAAATTCTATATGTCCATATGCATGCTCACATACCTTTACATGAATGCATTTATAACTATATGACACATCATCTGCATATAATATTAATATAGCATATCATTGCACATATGGACAATCAAGTCCATGGAAATCCCTACATAGGTTATTTATCTTTCTCGCATAAAAGAGTTACCCCTTTAGCTGTGCGCTCTTAAGAGAGTTACTTACCAATTGTATATTTTTACGTATCTCTTACATGGGGGATTTTTTTCACCAACCATATTATATATGCATAAATACTATTAATATCATATAGGTCTTAATCCTTGTATAACTATGTATGATTCTTTGGATTTCCACTTCTTCTCTAAACTCCTCACATCACATGTCATTTAGACAAATCATTTATGCAATAACATTTCATTTCATCCATAAAATGTTGATGTCTTTTATATGAACCCGACTATCCTGCATAACCTATAAATAATGGCCAAACCACGCGGCTTAAATTAGTTAACTCAGGTTGATGTAGTAGTTAGGCCTAACCTATATATAATACTAACATTTTTTGTTAACTTTCAAGGTGAGATTTTAATAATCCCTAAGTACCTTAAACTAACACTTCTAGGTATGAAGCACCTCAAGCTGATACATTGATTGGAGATGTTACAATCTCCCCTCCTTAGGCTCGTGATGTCCTTGTCACAACTTGATTTGCAATTAGGCTTATGCCATTAGGCTGTTAATTCTGATCAAACCATGATATAGCCCTCAAGTATTATGGTTTTTTAATGTCTCAAGTGACTCCAACTTATCTCAAGCCATGAGCAGCCCTTTTCTCGTAGGTCCACCAGTTTTATGCAAAATTTTGACCTAGAGTGTCTCTAATACTAATTGTAATGACTTAAACTCAATTATTCTGCATAACCTATAAATAATGGCTAAACCACATAGCCTAAAATGGTTAACCTTATTGTTATAGTAGTTGGGCCTAAACTTATATATGTTGCTAACTTTTCTTCTTAACTTTTGAAATTATATTTTCATCATCCCTAAGCACCTCAAGTTAACTCCTCTTAGTGTGAAACACCTCAAAATAAAATACCTCGGATGAGGATGTTTCAATATAATATAAAATTATGATGCATATATGCAATGGACATTAGAAAACCATGACAAAACCCTTTGCCTAACATTACTGCTCCTTAACTGCTTAATTTTTCCTTTTATCCCTTATCATTAATATCATATACACTTAAACATATAAATAAATCTATTTCAATATAAAAAAAATAGTAAAAATATGGAGAGTTATATAAACTCATATGTAGGACATGTACTTTGCATAAATTAAACTATTATTTACCAAAAAGGCCCATAAGGACATCAAATTTAAACTTTTCCCAAACATATAATTTAGTCCAAAAAATTATATTATATACATAACTCCTATAATTTGGGTGCATAATCCATATAGAATTTCATAATTTATCATTTAAAATTCATATGCATGCTTAATTATCATTAATTCCATATTAAACTTCTTAATCTTTTAAGTACTCAAGCTTTTGTAAATTTATCAATTTAGTCCATTTACTACATATATGTCCTCAATTAGCATTGGTACTTTCTATTTCTTCACAATTAATTAAGTTATATTCATAACTATTACTAATTCTCCACTAATTGCCCTACAATCTTTAATTTCATAAATATCCTTAAACTTTTTATATTTGCTCAATTTAGTTCAAAAATGCAATTAATCTCAAATTATATATAATTAGCTCTAATTACTCTATTAATAAGTCACTTGAAATTATTTTACATCCATATAATCCATTTTCTAGTAATTAATTTCACATAAATATTAATTTTATATTTTAGGACCCATTTTATAATTATTGGGGGAATTATGGACTAAAACTTTAAATAATCATATCTCTCTAACTAGAACTCTATTTTGGATAATTCAAGTTTCTACGAAAATATTTTTTTACGAACTTTCCATTAACACCTAATTCGCCTTGAAAGAAGATCGGACAATGGAGAAATCGTTAGTCAAAGTTTCAATCAGACTTTTATTTTTTTCAATATAAGACAAAGGGTAGCTTATCTGAGACTGTTGTCAATTCTTATGAACTCCTGGCAAAATGATCTATAAGATGACTATGGTTAATTTTCTAATGGCCACTAGCAGTAAACTTTAACAATTGTGTGTGGTGGTCTGACGACAACCCTGGAGGCTTGAACATAATTAGTGCTAGAAAATCATATTAATTGCCCCATTCATAATAGTTAAAGTCTCATGAATTTTAGAGGATTCAATAAGATATTACAAAATTTTTATTAATTTTTCTATAATTATAAATCGAGTCCAAAAAATATAAAATTTAGGTTTATGTGAGAATCATTATTATGGAATAGAATATTTGGATATATAATAATTTTAGGTGAATTATTGATGGAGGAATTGGAACTAATTGTATGTAAATTTGAGTTGATTGTATTTTTGGACTAAATTGAGCTAATATAAAAAGTTTCAGAATAGTTATAGAATTAAGGAACTTAAGGCCTTTAATTGAAAATTATTAATGGTTATGGATATAATTTAAGTTATTATGATGAAACAAATGTAATTATGCTAATTGAAGTGCAATGTAATAAATAAACTAAAGTGACAAGTTTAGAGAAGTTTGAGACTTAAAAGGATTAAGTTGCTTAATATGAAAATAATGATAGTCATGTATGCACATAAATGTTAAATGATGAATTATGAGATTTTATATGGACTGTGGACTCAAATAATGAAAGTTACATATATAAATTAAGTTTTTAGACTAAATTGTAAGTTTAAAAAAAGTTTAGATTTAATGTCCTTATGGATATTATTGGCCAATAATAGTTTAATTTAAATATATAGAATATATTCTATGATTTTAGATAACTCTCTATATTTTTAGTATTTTAATTATATTAATATAGATTTATTTATATATTTAGGTGTATATTATTGGATAAGGAAAAGTTAAGTAATTGTGGATTAGCTTTACCAGAAAGGTGTTGAGGGGAGGGGGGGGGGGGTTTGGGCGGGTGGCGCGAAGGTGTTCATCACTTTTTAATGTCCATTGCATACATGTATCATAATTTTATATATAGGTCATAGTATGTCAAGCAATGTTGATATAAAAATCATATGCATTTATATGAATGAAATGAAATGTTATGTTTAAATGCTATGTAATATGAGGACAGTTCAAGGATGAAGTGAGAATCCAAAGATTTATATATAAATATTTATGCAAGGATTAAGACCTACATGATGTTAATGATATGTATACATGCATGACATGGCTAGTTAGGAAACTCCTTCTATGTAAAAGATAAATATAAAAAATGGTTTGTGAGGCACCTCTTTTAAGAGCTCACCATTGGACATGCAATTCTTTTATGCAAAAAAGATAAGCAAACCAAATAGGTATTCCCATGGACTTGACCATCGTTATGTGTAGTGATATGTTATTTAAATGTTGTATGTAGGGACATGCCATGTAGTTAGAGATGCATTCATGTAAAGGCAAATGTCCTTAAAAGGTCTTATGGATGGAGATGGAGATGATGGTGCACTTAAAGGTACACCACCCCAAGGATTTGCTTCTTATTTTTCTTCATTTTCTTGATCCTTTTCTTAAGTCTTACAGGC
The DNA here is from genome assembly GCA_949677035.1 of Omphalea diandra. NCBI lineage: Eukaryota > Viridiplantae > Streptophyta > Magnoliopsida > Malpighiales > Euphorbiaceae > Omphalea > Omphalea diandra. Next base: position 49,170 of record CATIWR010252063.1, read on the forward strand.
CAAAACATAACTATTGCCTCTTTTTACCATAATCACAATTCTAGTAAGGTGTTATAGGAGAGGACATTAATTCCCTTGCCCATTGTGAGTTGCTCAATGTCATAGGGGTCATGAACTTGCAAACGATAGGCAATTAGAGTTATGAAACCTCCCACAAAAATATACCTAGTGTCTTTGTTTTCCATAAGACCCATATGGTTGCTAATCCATCAAGCAATTTTCATGCTATGACCGTATTGTGTATACCACAAATATAACAACTCCACCCTATTCAAAACAATGGTACTCTCACCCCCTACTGGTGATGAAATAGGTGAGTAATCAATGCATATACTTGTAGGCGAGCTCATTAATTTTGGAAAATCATACTATCCCTTACTTCATATAATTTCTTATCTCCTAAAGAGGTACAAGCCTTTTGGTTGTCAAAACCCTCTAGAAAATCAATCAAACTTTCATTTGGCAATATAAAAGCCCTAATAACTTTGGCTAAATGAAGCATACACTCTTTGTTAAAGAGATGGAAGAAAATAGTCCCAAAGACATATGTGCCTTTAGTTTTAAGATAAAGAGTTTTCAAAAACTCTAAAGTTAACTCCCTATATGAATTAACATGAATTTTGGTAAAAGCATTCCACCCTAAGATCCTAACATACTCCATAATCTCATCTTTCAACCTAATTGATTCTAAAATATTCATATTCCTAACTTTTGTTTGCATGAAGGGTCTCTTTGATAAAAACACATAACTTATTTATTGTTATTGGGAGGCAAAAATTGGAGCTCCACTTCAGGGAGGTAGATTAGCACTTGAAGGGTCGTGTTTATGTTTGGCTAAGGTTTTAACCTACTTGAACATGTTAGATGGCAAAAGAGAGGAAAAAGGAAAGGGAAAGAAAAAGAGAGAAAGAGAGAGGAGAAAAAGAGAGATAAAGTTTTGGTGGTTGTTTTTAACTAGAAGAATCAAATTTGAGGTGAGAAGAAAGGAGGCACATGGCTGTGCTAGAGTTATAAAAGAAAAAGAGCGAGAAGAAAATGGAAAGATGTGATTTAAAAAGGTAAAATTTGAAAGGACATAGTCATGTACATGAGTTGCATGGTTGTGCATTCTAAAAAAATAGGGGAGGGCATGGGCGTGCTTTGAAACTATGTCTTTTGAAAGGGACTGCCTATGGTGTATTGAGGCACATGATCATGCTTTGGGATAATGCTTTTTAAATAAGATTGCCCAATGCTTGTTTTTTGATGCATGTTGTGTGCCTTAGCCCTACATTTTCTTAAGCTTCTATTTTGTGATTTTTGACCATCCATATGGCCATAAGCCTTACCCTCATGGTCATATACACAACTTTGCATCTTATTAACATGAAATGAAATTAAAATCACAAAAAAAAAAAAACATAAGATTCAAACAAAAACACAGAACATCATCAACCGAGAAAAAGAAATCACAATATAATTAAGAGTAAAGGTAAATGAGACTCCCCCAAACTTGTTTTGAAGCTATGATGCCTTATTCCTCTAACTTATTATCCTACCTTAAAATCCTTATGTTTTGCATTAGCTATTTGGATGGCACCATGAGTGTGGATCTTTACTACCTTGAATGGCCCCAACAATCTAGATTTAAGCTTACCTAAAAAAAGCTATGATCTTGAGTTGAATAGGAGAACTTGTCGGCCTTCCATGAATCTTTAGGTAAAAGATAGCAGTTGTGCTATCACTTAACCTTGCGTTTGTAGACCTGATTGCTTTCATATGCTTGGAATCAAAGTTCCTTGAGCTCATTCAATTAAAGTTTCCTTTTCTTTCTAGCATGATTCAAATAAAAGTTTAAATACTTAATTGCCCAATATGTGCTATGGTCTATTTGCATCGGTAGACGACGTGTTTTTCCAAATACCAAATGATAAAGTGTAACATCCCCACACACGTTCATTGGCATTATCACATGAACATATGCATTAGATAAATAATCATTTAGAAGCACTATTGCATTTAGGGACACTTGAACATTTAGAAGCATCGCTCTAGTTGAGGACACTTGAACATATATGTAGTGTTTGTATAGTTGCATGACAAATTATTTTATGTTGTGTGCATATTATAGTATCATAAATAATGGTGTTTTAGAGCTTAATTAAAAGTATAAGGAGTATCTAGGAATTAGGAGAGGGATGGAAGTGCTTAATGAGTGAAGAAGAGGGACTAAAAGCAAAACTTTTAACTTTCAACCAATACGAAACCATCCCCAATCTTTTGACTTATTTAAGACAAAAATAAAGACCATTAATGTCAGATTTTGAGGGAAAAACATGGGTTATACCAAAAACAAGAGAGAACAAAGGAAGAAGAAAGAAAGGAAGAGGAAGAAGAAGAAGAAGAAGAAGAAGAGAGGGAGAAGAGTGAACTACCTAGGGTTTTTCAATTCTGGGACAGTAGGTAAGTAAATTTATCTTCTTCTCAACTCGAATTAACATCTCATGACATGTTAATCATGCATGGTTAGTGAGAATTATGGAGTAACTGAGGTAGATCTCTTGGATGGAAGTTGTAATCCAAGAGAATGAGAGCTGATTCTGTTGGATTTTGCTGTTAGAGCAGAATTTTACACCCAGGATTTCGTAACACTAAAAGAAAAATTAGGGAAAGTGCACAATATGAAAGTTGTAGCTTTATGTCTCATATAAATGTGTATGAAACAGTTTTGCTTGATTTTGTGTATGTGAGGAGATATTACCCCTTCAGTAGGACTAGGTCAAATCCGAACCGAGATGATCTCAGCCTTCTGTTTTCTTATATTTTGATGGCTTTATGTTCTGATTTTGACAAAGTGTAAAACATGAAATTTGTAGTATTATATCCTCTCTAAGCACCTGTAAACCATTTTTGATTGATTTGCTGTGTGGAAAGAGTTATGGCTCATTGATTGGGACTGACTCTGTACCGGAGTGAAACCCACCTTTCTTTTGAATCTGTTTTCCAAGTATTTGATGGCCATAGATTCAGAATTTAATGATTGTCAAAACTTGAAAGTTGTAAATTTATGTATGATGTACATACCTGTGAAATAGGTTTTCCAAATTCGGCAAGGATGTTGAGATGTTGTCCCTTCATCATGACTTGTTGGCAACATGTTACAAACCTGTACATCCTGAGATTGGTC
>CATIWR010252077.1:0-28985 GCA_949677035.1 Omphalea diandra
GCTATCAATGCTGAAAGAGAGTTCTCAGCTATGCTCCAAGTTATTGGAATTCATCAAAGGGAAAGCAGGCCAACTTCCAGAAACTAAGCAGAGTGTAGAGCTTATAAGAAATGGTTTAGATGGGCAATTTGTTGTTGAAGCCGATGTAAAAGTTCAGGGCTTTAAGCGTGGAACTGATAGCCTAACAAGGAATTTGCAGACAGTATCTTCTTTGCTGGAGGAGAAGTCTAGTCCAGTTGCTTCAAATTTTGGGTTGCCACGCACTAATCCAGATGGATCAGGGAAACTAAATCATCACACTCCAGAGGTGGGCTGCTATCTGAATAAATGATAAGTACTCAATTTATTGATATAGTTTGTTCTTGGATATGAGTTAACTGGTTGTAAATGTATTTTCAATTGCTAGTTATATTATTGATTTTTCCTTCTATCTGTGTAGGAAATGTTAAAATTCGAGCTTAGAGCAGAAACTTTGCTTACGTGTCTGTTAAGAGAGAAGCTGTACACTAAAGAGTTGGAAGTTGAGCAGTTGCAGGCCGAACTGGCAGCAGCAGTGAGAGGTAATGACATCCTTCGGTGTGAAGTGCAGAATGCAACGGACAACCTTTCCTGTGCCAGCCACAAGTTGAAAGATTTTGAGCTTCAGGTAATCCACTTCTATTTCAAAAATGTGACAAATGATGTTTGCTTTTGCATCTTTATACATGTGATGTCCATGTTGCTTATGCATCTTGTATGTATGTGAATTGTCATTTATAATTTACAATTACTTGATGGTGTTCTAGTTGATGGACCAGACAGGTGAGTAGCTTAGCATATAGATAAGCAAGTGGTTTAAACAAGGGCTACTATACAAGAAGTCATAACTCACTATAGCTGATAGCTTGATGCTCAAGCATATTCATTATTTCTGATTTAATTTGCATCTATTTAAGCATTTGTGTTTGATGTTTGGTGGGCCTGTTCCTAACAGTTTCAAAAGCCTTCTATTTTTTTTTTTCAAAAATGACAATTTCTTAATAAAATTTGCAGCACCAATTATTTCTCAAAAAGAAAAAAGAAAATTGCTGCACTAACACTTTAGTTCCTTGGCTTGCTAAATTTAAACTAGTTTGTTTCATCTATGTTACAGTTGCAGAAGAAGGATGAGAATATAAGTCGGCTCCAAGGCAACCTCCAAGAATCTATGAAGGAACTTGCAATAATAAGAGGTATTCTACCCAAAGTTTCAGAGGAAAGAGATTTGATGTGGGAGGAAGTGAAGCAATACAATGAGAAGAATATGCTTTTAAATTCAGAGATAAGCATCTTGAAGAAGAAGATAGAAACTCTTGATGAAGACATACTTCTCAAGGAAGGTCAAATTACAATCCTGAAAGATACGTTAGGCACCAGACCCATTGACCTTCTTGCCAGCCCTGATTATATGCAAGAATTTTTGCTAAAATGATTGTCAGTGAGCTGAGCTTTTTGGTAGGACATGTAAACTTTGTTTATATTCCAATACTTAGAAATTGTCTTTGATGGTTCTATACCCTCTTCACCCTTTTTTTTTCTTTCCTCCTTTTCCTTACTAAGGCCTTTAATGGGTAAAATGGTATAAAAGCTTAAAATACCGTGTATTCTTTTGTACAAGACTGGTTTTTATAATTGTATGTAGTTGGTTTTGGTTTCCTTTTCTTAATAGCTACTTATAGATGAGTTTATTGTTGTATAGGACCAGTTTATGTAATTATTTTTAGTTGGCTTCTCTGTTTAATATTTGCTCTCCCTATTTCATCCTCTTTTTAACTTCAAAATATCCCTATGAAACAAGAATTCCATGCACATATTCTGGAATTTTAAGGTTCATATTTAAATTCTAGTAAATTATTGTTGGATAATATATATATATATATAGTACTGCAAGTAGACTTAAGGTATTTAGCATTATCATTGCCAAAAACAATCTGTGGATTAAAAGAATAGAAGACATGCTCTGTTAGTTGATGATAAATTTTTTTTAATATAAATTTTAAAAGTAAAAAAATGATTTTTTAAAAAAGCTTAAATTTCAAACTTTTCCAAATAGTTGTAAATTAGTCTAAGAATCTTGCAGTTTTTCAGGGCATCTTTCTTCTTTTGTGTCTCTACCGTGTAAAGGAAGACCTTCAATAACCATGACTTTGCTCTTGTGGTTATTATATGTGTATTTCTTTCTGCTGTCAAAGAAAAATATATAAATTAATTTAAAAAGTAATTAAATTATCTTTCTAAATAATTAAAAACATCTCATAATTTAAAAATACAGAAACTTCTACATAGTAATACTTTGTATAGAAAGTCATAAAAAATTGTGATCCCAACTTGGTCAGTTGTAAATAAGAATAAACCAAACATTATAATAAGTTATAATTTTTTAAAAATCTCATCTTAAGAAAGTATGTTTCTACATAATAATAGAATTGTATCTGTATATTTTAAAAATATATATTATACTACATTAAAACTTTAAGATGATAGTGTTATACTATATGTTTTATTATTTTTATGTGATTTAATATAATTAATTAACAATATATATATATTAAAAAATAAATAAACAAAACACTACTTCCTCCTTTCCAAATTAAATGTCATTTTAGAGAAAAATTTACGTTCTATAATACTTGACATTTTACAATTATCAATAAACATTAATTAATTTTTTTTAACTTTACATTTTCTCTCTTTCATAATAATTATTTCTTTTTAGAGTACACAATAATTTATAAAATAATTAATTGAGGGTAATATAGTCTTTTTTATATGTAATAAGACCTATTAAATACGATCCTTAATATATGTACAAAAACCTTAAATAACATCTATTAAGGAATATAGAGAGTATTATATTTACCCATATAGTATTAGAAATATACAAGTTAATTTCAAAAAACTTTACATTTATTTATATAGTATTAGAAATATACAAATCTTCTCTCATTACTATCATTTCACCAACAAGATTAATAACATGTTCATAAATAATTTCAAACTATACATGCTATATTTAGAGGTAGAAAATATCCAATTATATTTCTTTTTTTTCTCATAGCAAATGACCATTTATCAATGTATATTTAATGTATAAAATTTAGTATTTATACCTTTATTAAGTTACAACATTTCCACAATAATAAAATTTGTATGGTCCACAAAAATATGGCTATATACAGATTTTACTATAAGTTTTAGTCAACAATTATAGCTTTTTGCAAAAGCAACATCAAACCTATTATAAGGAAGCATCGAGATACTAATAATAACAGTTTTAAAGAAATTTGAACTTGATGTAGTCTAACTTGACTATCAAGTCACCTCATTTTGTTGTTTGGATTTGATTAAAAAAAGAAAGAAAGAAAGAAGTGACATTAAAAAAAAAAAAATATGTGAATCACTTGAACTTACGAAAGCAGAATATATGAGGCAATGTAAGTGGATTACTTTAAGAAAGAAGAGATTCACGTCACAAATTCACCTATTAACTGTTGCCGACAGTGATGACACACCACAAATGCATCACTTCTTCAAAGATGGAACATAATGACTGATTTAGATTCCTAGTATGGCTGTGGAAGATAGCTATCTGAAAATGAAATATTTGACCTTCAACATAGATTAGCCAAAATTGAAATTTAAATGGAACTTGGAGACAGCATGTAAAGATCCATAGGAAGTTTCCAACTATGATTTTTTTCTTCTTCTTCCTTACTGTAGAGAGATGAATTTGACACTAAATTATTTACTCAGATGTGACTTCTTAGTTACTCAGATTATGTGATATAACTTCTCCAAATTATTTTCAAAATTTCTGCCTGTAAAAAAAATATTTTTTGTGCAACTTCTGTGTGAATTCCTTTTAGTTTAGTTTTCTAGGTTTAATTGAAAGAGAGGGGATATAATAGAAAAACATTTTAAAATTTATCTATTGATAGATTTTTAATTTTTATTTTCAAATTTATCTATTGTTAGATTTTGGGACTTTTTTGTTTTATTTTATTATGGATTTTTATTCCCATTATATTTATGCTTTTAGTTTGAGATTGTTTGATTCTTTAGTTATGTAATTGGAAAATAATTCAAGAAATATAAGTCCTAATGTTTACTTAGATCTATATTTAAAAATTATCAAATTAGATTTGTAGGAATACAATGTCTCCGAAAGAGGTAAATTATATAATGATATTGAAACACTTTGGAAAATTGTTCTCTCTCATAAATATATGGGATCTTCTATTCATATTTATGGATGGAGCTCATATATTTGTAAGTAGAAAGAGCATTATTTTCAAATATTTCAAAATTATTGCATAATTTTTTCCCTTGAAAAGTGACTAAAACTATCACAAGTAGAAATGATTTCTTGTAAAATGTTAAACTGGTATCAATCTACTCATTTCTTTTAAATATAGGCTTTTTACATTGTAAAATTTTGTCCATTTATATTTTATATTCTCAATTAATGAAATCATTTTACAAGAAGCGCAGAAATATAGTTTTAGATTTATTATTCTTTAGTATAAGTTGATGTTTTTATGATTATTCTTTTTTTTTTTTTTTTCTATTTCTTTGTTTTCAACCAATTACTGGTTGCAGCAGGTTTTTTATTTTAGTAAAATTTGTTAAAATCCAAGAAATTGTTGAATGAAAAAGGTTTTGTAATTTTGAGAATGAAATGATAACAATTTTTGTTATAAGATCAATTTTGCAAGTAATACTACAGTAGTTAATTGTACAAATAAAATTAATTTATTGATCATTTTGAGTCTAATTGAAATATTTGGAATAGCCATCTCCAGTACGATCCCTTGAATGAAAATTGTTGCACATAGAGGATGAAATTAATGGAGATGCTTACCTCGTCACAAATCACAAATCATTTATTACCATTCACTGGTCAATTGAATTACCAGATGGTATTAATTAAGGAGTCCAAAGCAATTCCCTAACTAAAAACAACTGCTTCATGCAGCCATCTTCTTCCAGTGGGGATATTAGTGAGAACTGAACACTAACACTATAGTCTCTCACTTTTACAATTAGACTAAAGCAGTCGTACAAATTAGTTCTTGCATATGAATGCGAGCCCTCATTCATAAATAAATAAATAAAAAACTTATTTACAGCTTAGAAATCATAAAAAAGTGGAGGGGAAAAAAGAAGAAGAAAATTAAAAATCTCAATAAAAAGTGGAGAGGAAAAAGAAAAAAACTCATGGCACGAGAGTCATTAATTTGAATTGCAAATCACATGCAGGTAACATAGCCAAGCACAAGCGTTAATTGGTATCATACATTATTTTTTTATGTTGCTACACAAAAGTTGCTTCATAATTCATAAATCGACTGTGTCATCCTTCTTCAAAAGAGTATACTGGCCTATACTTGAGCTATAGCACAATAAGAATTGGATATGGCACTGTCATAGCAGATGTAACATGACTCAGTATTTGGTAATTATAAAAATGCAGACTTCCAGAAATCAATGGGCTTCCGTTGCTGGAATACACAAGTGCATTTGATCACAAACATAGGAATTGCATAACTATGACATGTAAACTTTATGTATATCAAATGCATTCCATCACCATAAATCATTTTCTAGCCATTGAAGGAGAGGAAATCAATAGGTGGCTGGGATTCTTGCATCATAGAGTTTGGTACAGGGACAAACTTTTGTGAATGCTTTTGATATTGTGGATTCCACAGCATTTGAAAAAGGCACTTTTTGTACTTGGGTTGCACCCCTTGAACAATGGTTAATACTACATTACTTGAGCTGGCTAAACCTTAATCTGGGATATCACATAAGCCAGACCCAGCATAATTATTGATTTGAGCACTATTATGCCCTGTCTGCTGTTTTATGTTTGTAAGAAAAAGAAAGCAAACATCAGCAGAATGGACCTAGAGTGAATTTCAAGTGCTTGTGCCATGACCCTTGACTGCCAAGCAGACAAAATTTTAAGCCTACAGTAACTACATATTTGTTAATTATTTGGCCCAGAACAGGCTGCCACACCATGGTTTTCTATCTTTCCTACTCCAACCTAATTGGTGCACTAAGTGTCTTTCAGTTTTTAAATGGCCTGCTTAAGGGAGTTGAACAGAAATTTACCTGAGCAATTGGTATCTTTACTCTCACCGAGTCAATAAATGACAAATCAATATCAGGCACAGTGATCCCTGTTGTGAGTCTATCTACAACAGGACAATAGAACCACATAAATTCAGCGTGACTTGCAAAGGGGATTGCAAGAAGGGCATTTGGGGAAGGGAGCAAACCAAGCGCACAAATATTATGTAATAAATGTAAGAAGTCGGGCAAAAGTATAGAAAAAATATTAGAAATAAATGCAATAAGTGAGAGTGACACCAAATGAGATTTCACAAATTATACAAGAAATTCTAGTTATCACCTGGCAATCGACCAACTATTGTTCCCCAGGGATCAATTATTAATGTGTCACCATAGATTTCTCTTTTGTTGTTATGCTTTCCAGCTTGTGCCGCAGCTATCACCTGATAATTCATATTGCAAGCAGAAAGATGCAAGTGAAAAAGCACCAATAAGAGAAGATTGTCAAGAAACTTGATTTGTCATACAGTTATCAACTAAAGGGTATCAATGAGATTGACAAAGAAAATGAATTATCCCCAGTAGCATTTGTTTATACAAAGGCTTAGTTCAGTTATAATGAAAAGGATTTCATACATAGCATTGAGTCTCAATTGCACAAGCTCAAAGCAAAATCTCCCAGTGTGCCTGACCAGTTATTTTTGTAAAAGCTGCTGGTACCAATGGAATCTGCAGATAATGGTAAAAATTCAGCATTCACGGTTAGATTCTAAAAACAATGATTTACTGACAACTTAAGAAATTAAAATTTATCTGTGCTTCATGGTGGAAACTGAGCTGTTGGTAAAGTTCTGGGAATCTTAGATCATAGCAAACTGACAGACCCAAGCGTTCAATGGGGCTATCAACTGCAACCAATCCTTTCCTGGAAAGAGAAACATTGTTTATATCGAATGATTGCATACATAATATTCTGTAAAAGCACACATATTAACAACACAAGACCAAAATGTTCATAAAAGCAAGGGAACTTTGTGAATGCATGGATCACATGACTAATTGCCATCAAGGAAAATCTTCTAAGTCAGAGACAAGCAATCATATGAATGCAAATATCTTGATCCAAGAAAATAAAGTATCATCAAATAGTTTTCCAGAGTCCAAAGCATCTAACATGCATACCACATTCAATTATAAGCATAGAGAGTAGAACTCAATCTATCTTCTCATCTATTCACAAGATTCACTAAAGAAGGAATAAATGTCAAAAAGAATTTAAAAATTTATCTTATATATTTCATACCATTGTCAATGAACCAAATGCACTTAACATCAGGCTGAAAACTGTATGAAAATGAAAGACACAGGAATATTGGAGTCATGGATGAAGAGTTTACCAGCTTCTGTAAAGCTGCTTTCCTTGCATACCCTTCCACCAGGAACATCTACATCAAACCTTCATTACAAGAAAATTTTCATTTAACTCACAGTGTTAATTAATATTATGTGTTAGTTAATATCATATCATGAAAGTGTTAGGTGCATGTTCAAATTAAACTGTGCAACACCATCAACTCTCTTTTTGTTTTTTTTTTTATCTTCATTTTTTAAAATATGAAACTTTAATTTTAGTCGATTCCTTTAATCTGTTATCAAGCTTTCCATTTATTTATTTTATTCATCAACTATCTGATTCTAATGCACTAAAAAGAGATGCAATAAAATTGTATGTTTCAGGCACTTTATTTCAACCCATTTTCCCACACATCAATTTCTCATTCCCCATTAGTCTAGCCATAAATTATTTTCATTCATTCCTTTAATCTCACCGGTCAATTCTATTTCTATTACCCAACCAGAATTAGGACTAGAACTTTCTTCACCACTGAGGCCAATAGATTTCTTATCATTTTTCCTCTTTTCTGGTATTGGAAAGTTGTCCCCCTCCTCCCCCATTGAAGGAAGGTTCAGGTTGCAGGGCTTATATCTATGACTTTTTCCCCCTCTTTGGTCTGCACACATCCATGAACTACGGGATCCTACATTTACATGTTGTGATGAAGCATATGCTGCTAAATATTAGTGAAATGCACTATCATACTCATGAACTTGCAACCGCTTTGAGGAAAATAGATTTAGCAGGAACTGTTTGCATGTGTAAGGGTGTAAGAATGTGTATGTGCATATGCATTTGGTTTCGCCCAATTTTTGTCAACAGTTTTAACTGTTTCATGTTAAGAGTGACTGCTTGTCCCGACAATTGCCTACCCAAATACAAATAAATTGAAGTTGCTGAGCATGACATATTTATCTTCCTAAACATGCCACTACGGGAAAGTAATGATGCAAAGTACTACATAACCAACATTCAAAAGAAAGAAAGACTATGCTTTGAACAAATTTTCACTTGTGAATCTCACATGCAGCAATGTACATTTACCAATGCTCAAAGCATACTTAGTTATGGGAAACAAAAGCATCTCGCTAAAACCATAAATCATTGATCTTACAGGAATATTTTTCGATAAGTATTTCTAATGTTCCCACTGTCATCAATGATAACATGTGTGTTGCGTAGATGTGCATTATCAGATCCTTTTTCTTGGAATCCTCGAAGTGATAACCAAATGCCAGACTCTCTGCAACCCATGAGTGCAAGCCAAAAACTACAATGTTACATCAATAAAAGAAAAAGACAAAACAGAAATGGAAAAATACACTGCGATTTCTATTTTGTACCAAAATCAAGAGAAAACTACAACACATGTTGTAGACGATAAAGCAAGTTCCCACCTTGCCAGAGAGGAGTACTGCTGATATTGGACCATCCAAAGGCTCTGCAATCTTGACACTATCCCCATCCTTAGCACCAATAAAGGCAAAACTTTCTGGTAAACAAAGCAATTTTGCCCCAGCAGCCGCTACTTCCTTTGCACATACAATTTCAAACTCCACAAATGAGCTTAAAACAGAGCACTAAAGCTAGTGTAAAGCAATATCACTACATTATCATTCCTAGACTGCAACTTTCATGCAAATAACAAATGAAAATAACTAAAAACAACAACCCAAAATCTCAAGTTGTCCAGTTACAATCAACAACTAAAGATCAAACATGTTCAATACGTAAAAATCCCAAATTAGAGTACCCGATAAAAAATAAAATTAAAATAAAACCCAAAATAAAGAGAAATTTAAATTGAATAATTAAGAAAGAATATCATTAAAAATGGAAAACAAAAAAAAAAAAAGAGGGGGGAGGGGAAGTGAGTTACTTTGACAAGGCCAGAACAGGTAGCGAAATTGGCAGCGAGGTCGTTAACTGAAGTCATTTGAGCTGCAGCGACGCGAACTGAGGAGGCCGTCATGTGTGACTCGCCAACGACAGTGGCACGTGACTTAACGGTCAATGGGCGGGGAAGCACGTGAGTAACAGTACAAAGAGGATCGAAGTGTTGGGAGTTGAGCATATGATAACAAAATGACATACCTTATAACTGTTAAGATTGTAGAAAGGAACCTCGCACTTATTAATGGCAAAACAAAATGACATGTCGTTTTTTCATTTTTCTTTCCTTCTTTCGCAATTTGACTCCCCTAAGTTTAGTTTTATTTTGTACTAAATAAGTAAATATAAAAGAAATATTCTTAGATATGACCAAGTTTCCTAAATATTTTGATTATTTAAGAAATACCAAATAAGATAAAATATTTTTAAACAATATTGCCTTAAATATTGAATAATTAAATTTTCATTGATAATATATAAATTCATGACAGGAATTAATTTGTTGCACAATGAATGGAGTGAAATAAATAAATTTTTATCAATTCTTTCATCACAATTTAAAGATGATAAATATAGACCAGAGGAATTTATTGGTTTTGTAGTATAATTATTTTTAATTTGTAGAATTAAATCTTATACAACAATTCCATATGAAATACAAGAAGGAACTCAACTCTTTTTTTTTTTGGGGGGGTCTCTTAACCAGAAGTTTACATTTTGAAAGCTACAGAAAATTTCTCATTCTTGTTCAAAAGTCAAGAGTTGAACACCAGAAATTACCCATTCTCATTCTTGTTCAAAAGAGCTAAGGAATCAAATTAGCCTATTCTCACTTCTATACACAGTATCAATTATTTGTGTCTCAGTATTTGAACACCAGAAATTTCAATCTAATACAAATTGAGATTTTTCTAATAACTCTTAAGCACTTTTGCATCCCTTGCTTTCCACATATGATAGAGTGCAGCTAACGAAGTTATTCTCCTTTCTTGCTGAATTCGTTTACCTCTTTTGACCATAGAAAAGGCCCTTTGTAGATGTCACAATTCTTTACAGTCTGCTGCCAGACAGCAGTGGAGAAAATGTATTAAAAAAAAGACGTGGCCCATAGTTTCTGTATAGATATTGTAGAAAACCCATGAAGTTCGCAAAGTATTCCGTGCACTTGCTCCATATTCTACCATCTTCTTTAGTTTTATCAATCCCAAAATTTGCGATCAATATACTTCCAAACCCTCAAGGTTTTATCATCAATAAGATCAGCAAAAGTGCCACCTGCCTGCGCTCCATATTTCACAGACTTTGCTGTTCTCATCAACTTTTGTATCAGCTATACATACATGCTTGAGTGAATCTATCAATGAATGATGAGCTTTGCCCAATTTATATCAATCAGTATGACTATTTAAAATCACTTCTTAACTTTAATAAATTTCTTTAAATCCAACTAATTTATAGAGGTTTTGCTAGGCCCTAAAAACTCATGTGCCTTAATATAGAGTTTATACTTAAAATTTAGAGTTCAATATCTGCATTCCATTTCCATAAGAAGTAAGACTTATAATACTTAAAAGAAATTTCACTTTTTTTTCAAATTTTAAGTTATAATCATTTTGTTGGACTTATTATTTCAATTTTTTTCTTTATCCATGGTGCCCCTTAATCATTGCAAACATTGCTTACCTCAACCAAAAAAAAAACAGATAAAGAAGAAGAAGAAAATGAAATTGCTCTAACATAAGATCAGAAATGTAAAAACTTTTGATACCATATGATTTCCAAATTTTTATTAGATGATGAATCTTCTTTATATATATATATATATATATATATATATATATATCCTTGAAACATGTATATAAGGAGGCAAATAATCAAAACTTTTTTTAACATAATTTAATGAATTATAAAAAATAATATTATGTATTGAATATGTGTAATCCTTATTTTTATTTAGTTAATTTTTAACTAATTATATTATGACTTGCTTTATTTTCATTCAATGTCACGTAATTTTTAACTAATTGTGACTTAATGCAATCACCGAGTGGAATATATTTCTCACTGTTATGCAAAGTTTAATATGTTAACATGATTGTGTTTCCATAAAAAAAAATATCTTCATTTTTTGGATCAAATTCAACATATTTGATGGTAATATAATTTTTTATAGATTGTAAGTTTTAATTTTTTTATGTATTGGTAATATTTTATTTAATATTTTATGAATGAAAATTATTCTATAAAAATTATTCTCTTCTATTTCAAAAAAAAAAAAAGTTATATTACATATGACTTAGAATTATGATATTATAAGATGAACAGAATTCATACTAACATCTCGAATTAAAAACCATGAAAATTGTGATTGCAAATAAACAGAAAAAAAAAAAAATTTTTGGTACATAAATTGGAAGAATAATGAAAATAAGAATATTATGAAAGAGGGTGCTTTTTGGTTTACTAAAATAAGAAGAAAAGCAGAGGAGCAAACGTTGCCTAAAATGGTGGGTTCGTTGGAGGTCAAAGTCAAAACCCTCCAAAAAGGAAAAAATAAATAAAAATAAAAGAAAAAATTTAAGAGAGAGAAAAGAAGTGAAAATCCAAGTCTCAAACATTTAACAAGTCCAAAAACAAACCAGAGAGAAGAGAAGTCTCTTATCAAATGGGATTTTTGCAAAACGCAAGATTTGTTGTTTAATTACAATCCTCTCTTTCTTTAGAACCCAAAAAGATCAAAACTTTTTTTAACCAATCACAGCTCCACGATCTCCTTCTCTCTCTCTCTTTCTCTCTCTAGATCTGCCCTTTTATTACAGCCTCCTTTACCTGTTAGAACGTTCTAACTCTCCCCACTTCATTCATTCTTTCAACTAAATCCTTCAAAATTTTGGGCTTTTCTTTTATTTTCATTTTTAAGCCCTTTGATTGAAGGATTTTGCAATTATTTTCGTTTGTTTTTTTATTTGGGGAGATTTGAAAGGTATATTTGTTAAACCCTTTTCATCATTTCGTTATGCAATGATGTTGAATGCCCCCTTTTTTTTTTTTTATTTCTTGGTTGTATACACCATTTCTTTTTGTGTTGTTTTTCTGTTTCAGATTGGTGGTTTCTGCAGTTTGATTCTATTGTGACATATCCATGGTCTTATAGATTCTCAAGAAAGTGTGTTAGATAGCTGTCTACAGATGTTTTTGAATTTATATGATTGAAAGTTTTGATTTGTGTCTCTAATTCTGTTGTGATGCATTTCATTATATACACTGTAAATTTTGATTGCCGTCTATGTTCTCTACTGTAATTGCTTTACAATTTGATTGTGTCATCTGTGTTCTCTATTGTAAAGATGATTGCTTTTACATTTTGATTGTGTTTTACTCTTATTTATGGTTTCTGGGTGTTCCCATTAATATATTATGATGTTTTACAACACAGATTGATAGTACCTGCATTGTGATTCTTGTCGCAGAATTTCATCAACTTACGAGGTGCTAAAGGTTCTTTTCAAATGCTGTAGTTGTGACATAGTTTAATCTGAATTATCTTTGTCTGGAGCTTGAAGTTATGCTTTTTATGGATTTGTTTATGTATTTAAATAATTGGATTGATGGAGTTTTTGTTTGTTTTTTTAATTAAACCCTTGTGTTTTGGGGTGTCTATCCATCAATTTGCTTGATATTTCTGTTGAGATTGATGTTGCTCACTTTTTGTTTTCTGCCTCAAATTCATTTCTTTAGTTTTGGCTCATACCCATCATTTACTGTGACCTGAAGTATTCCTTCTCATCCGGGTGTATACTTGGACATATGCGTTACAAATAATGTTCCATAATTTACTGGAAATACCCATTTATTTGTGTATTGCTGTGTGGTGATACAGATTAATGGTGTCTTCATTTATCAATGTATATTTGATTTCTGAAATTTCTGCTGTGGGTTTGGAGATTGAGGAGACACTAGAACCAGGATTAGCTCTTGATATAGTTGTTGATTTGATTGCTGGGTTATTTGGGCCCCGAATATGTAAGTAATGGTATCACATACATTGATGAGGATTGTCACAACTTGTTGGAAGCCTTCTGCCAAGGGTGAAAATTCCAATAGAGGTGGAGATGCCAGTGGACGGTCTGATGGATTGTTGTGGTACAAAGATTCAGGACAACATATTAATGGGGAGTTCTCAATGGCAGTAATTCAAGCAAACAATCTATTGGAAGACTGTAGCCAACTTGAATCTGGGCCAATAAGCCTACTTGAATCAGGTCCTCAAGGTACATTTGTAGGAGTTTATGATGGCCATGGAGGTCCAGAAGCTGCTCGATTTGTAAACCAGTATCTTTTTGAAAATATCAAGAGTATGTTTTGTCCTCCTTGCGTGTTGAATTTCGTTATTCAGCAAAGAGCTTGAGTTCATAATATTTCATACTTTAGTTGGTTGACTATCATTTTCTGCACTGTTCTCATTCTCCCAGACCTAGTCTGGAAAATTGAGATTGTATTATGTGTTTCTGCTCACCATAAGTAAAAGCATTAATTCCATGGATAGCGATGGTTACTTTTGCACATCCATGTTAATGGTTGGACAATATGCAATCATGAAATTGCCAATAAGCATCGCATACTATGTTTTGTTGACCATGTTAATCTGTGTTGCTCTCATACTGCCAATCTAGTCAATTAGGGGTTATGTTAGTTGTCTATGCTATTAGTAGAACGCAATGTTCCCATGCATAGTCACGGTCTGATGGCTATGCTTTCACATTCATGTTCATGTTTGAACTGTTCGAAAGTTTATGACCTTGGAATAATTAGTTTGCCGTTTTTGACAATCTGCATTTTGCATAGTCAATATGAAGATTTTCTGGCCCTAACATTATCTTGGAAACCTTGATGATTGCATCATGGACCTTTGCATTCTATGATGCTTTAAAAGTTAGATAATATACTTATTTCTTTCTTGATTCATAGAATTAAATTGAGAATTCAGATTTATTGCTTCTGTTAATGAAACCAGAGCTCGGAAATATTTAAAATGATGAATCTCCCATGGGAAGACTATCAGCAAAACTTAACACAAATCCATTTTCATCTGAATAGAAGAATATGAAGTTGCATTGTAAGAGACTAATGGAAAGTTGAATATAATTTGAACTTGGAAGATCCTCTAAGAATTTTACACCAGAGGCATGAAGACTTAAACGTATAAAGAGCCTGAGAATATTACTTTAACCTTACCTCTTTGATGATAATTTACCCTATGTCTGTCATCCACGAGAATTCAACAAAGATGTCAGTGTGTTCTGAGGTCACCGATATATTGTAGTCTAATGCCAGCACAACTTCTTTTTGTTCTTTAATTCTTGCAATTTAAGTTTTCAATGTTTATGTAGCTAATGCATGTATTTACTGACTTTAAAGCTATTCATGGTGCAGAATTTACGTCAGAGACCCATGGAATGTCTGCAGATGTTATTAACAAAGCATTTTTGGCAACAGAAGAAGCATTTCTATCTCTAGTACGGAAGCAGTGGCAAATTAAGCCACAAATTGCTTCTGTTGGTGCATGTTGTTTGGTAGGTATAGTGTGTAGTGGACATCTATACATTGCAAATGCTGGGGATTCTCGCGTGGTGTTAGGAAGACTTGACAAGGCTGTTAAGGAGGTCAAAGCTGTTCAGCTATCATATGAACACAATGCAAGTCTGGAATCTGTGAGGGAGGAATTGCACTCATTGCATCCCAATGATCCGCAGATTGTGGTTTTAAAGCACAAGGTTTGGCGTGTGAAGGGTCTGATTCAGGTAATTTTCAAGACTTTGCTGTCTCTGTTTCTTTTGCCACATCTCTTATTTTAAATTGCTTATTTCCTGTTCAACATTTTCTTTTCCTCCCATCAATTCAAATAGATTGTGTTGTAGTCATGATAGAAATACATTAAATGTATGATAAGCTTTTATATGTATGTGAATCTTTTTCATCAGGGTTATGGTATGGTAGATGTGAGGTCATCATAGATATTACCCATTTTTAATGAATCAGTTGAATGCAGAATATAGAAATACATGGTGTTGCTTCGAACCATCTGTTTGCATGGTTGAAAAGTAAGATTGATTTGGGGCAAAGATAAGGTTTTCAAAATATTGCATCTGAATCTCTCTGTAAATCAGTGGGAGATATGCTGTAAAGTTGGTGCAAAGACTTATATTATTATGCTGCTTTCTCAAGAATAATATGCACAAATTAAGGGTCACTGTGTTGACAAAACATTGCTACTTTTGCAGGTCTCAAGATCCATAGGGGATGCCTATTTGAAGCGAGCAGAATTCAACAGAGAACCTCTGTTGGCTAAATTTAGGTTGCGTGAACCTTTTGATAAGCCAATTCTTAAAGCCGAGCCAACAATTTTAGTGCAGAAACTCTATCCTGAAGATCAATTCCTTATATTTGCATCAGATGGCCTATGGGAGCACCTAAGCAATCAAGAAGCAATTGACATTGTCAACAATTGCCCACGTAATGTAGGATTTCTGTTTATGATTTTTGCTTTTTTATATGTGAGGTATTCTGATTATGACTATGTTTATAAAGCTGTCAGAATTAATAGACCTTTTCTTTTTTGTTCAATACTTGCAATATGAATCTGTATTTTGTTTGCAGTTTTTTTCACATAATTCTCATTCTATCTGGTAAAGAAATTGAAGGTGATTCTACCAGTGAAATGGTGCTCATCTCAAATGATAATTTTTCTTCTTTTTTTTTTTTTTTTGAATTTTTTTTTGGTTTCACTGGTCCTAGATGCTAGTCTTAATTAATTAGTGTCTGGTGTTGGAGGTATTTCTGTTTGGATTTTCTTCCATATACTATATATTTTCAACATTAATTTGCTTTAACTTTTGAAATGCTATAGATAGGCGTAAAGATATTCCATGTTCTTGCAGGGTGTTGCAAGAAAACTTCTTAAAGCTGCACTTTGTGAAGCGGCAAAGAAAAGAGAAATGAGATACTCAGACCTAAAAAAGATTGATCGTGGTGTGAGGAGACATTTTCATGATGACATTACAATTATAGTTTTGTTTCTTGATTCACGTCTGATCAGTCGAAGCTCCTTTAAAGGCCCTCTGATTTCGATCAGAGGAGGTAATATGTCTGGAAATGCCAGCACATAGGTCAAAGAGATTCCCACCATCTGATGCTTAATCCTCACTTCATTTGTAGCAATAATTTTTTGTTTCCAAAGAGGAGAGTTTAAGGAAAGATTTATTTATTTATTTATTTTTCCCTATAGCCACGCTCCTGAAAGAAGTATTCGCTTTTATATGAATGACGCCTAAAATGAGGCAAATTTGAGACAAAGCTGCTCTTGGCTAAGCTACTAAACTGCTCTTTATGCCAATTATCCTCTCCCTAAGTTCATTTCGACAAATGGAACCTGCCTTGGCTCATGCTGCATGTTGTCGGCAAAGATGCGAATATTATTAAGTTAATAATTTACTGGTCAAATTTTTATCTTATAACATAAAATGTTAGAAATTCAAACTATAACATAAATGAAAAAAAAAGAACTTAAAATAAATATGGAAAGTAGCTATTTTCATGGTTCAATCTTTGTTTGAATGATGCAGTGAATCAAACTTATAGCATATAAATAGTTCGCTGACTCTGGGACTCTCAGATTGTTGTTTCGAACCTGAAGCAAATTAACCAAAAAAAAAAAAAAAAAAGGAATAAAAATTCAGATGTTGCCCTACGCAAACCGGCCTATTAACCAACCATCAAATAGGAAATGTGGGGAGACGCTAACCAAAAAATGGCAGCATTGACAGTTAGTTACTGCAGCAGTTGTTCGCCACTAATATCTTCAACAGATGTTCCTATCCATTTTCCTTCCACTTTCGTCTCCAACAAAACTACAAGATTTGCAAACGCTAACGATACCATCAACTTGTACTCTCATTCACTTCAGTTTCAACCGCTTTCTTGCTTTCATAAGCTGAAGACATCAAGAACTTCACCCATATCAGCATCCTTGGCTACTGGGTAAGAGCAGATTCTTGTTTGGTAAGGTTGCTTTGAAAATAACGAAAAGAAAAAGATAATGATATCAATAACCCATTTTCTTTTCACTTGCTTGTTTTCTTGGAAATCAAACAGGAGATTTTTTTTTTTTTGCTTTCTTTCTTGGGATTCTGAGTTCTAAACTGTCTCTCTTTCTTTATACAGAAGTCTGAAAGAGGATCTTCCACCAGCTCTAACGTCTAATTCAGACCCACCACCAATATTTGATGGAACAACGAGGTATGGTCTAGTTTTGCTTCTTCTGCCTGCATATGTTATTAACTGTCAAATGATATCTATATCTATGTCCTCTATCTGTTTGATTTTCACTCTTTATGAACATAAAATAGTGAATTCTATCATGTGTTTGTGTATGTTTAAGGTTGTACATATCGTACACATGTCCATATGCACAGCGTGTGTGGATTACTCGCAACTGTAAGGTTGTTTCTTCAACTTTAAATGACTCGGGTTTTAGTTATTTTTATCTGTATATGCAGTAATATCTGAAGAGCAAATATTAGCTCTCTTTTTTTTGTTTTCACAATTGGCTTTCATCAATTCATGTCCATTTGAATGGCGGGTTCGTGCTTAATGGTATTACTATTTTTATTTTTATCTTAACCAAATTGGGAGAGCAGGGATTGCAGGACAAGATACAATTGGTTCCCATTGATCTGGAAAATAGGCCAGCCTGGTACGAGAAAGTCTATCCTCCTAACAAGGTGAGGTTATGTGAAGCAAATTTGCCTAAGATTGTAATTTTGATTTCTCATATGGCATTCAATGCAGCACTAATCAGTCCTGGATAGTAGCGAAGGAAAATATTAATGTTTCTGCATAATGACAAGTGCAATGATCATTACTGATCAATAACATTTTGAGTTTCCAATTTTCAGTGAGAAATCAATTTGACAAATTTATTCCATGAACAACCAAATGCCGATTCATATAATTGCTTACAGCTTGTAGGTTTCTCACCCCTGTCGCTGCAAAATTACTCATTTTGCTAAGCAGTGGTAAAAACTAAATGACATTTTAGGCAAACAATTTCTTTTTAGATAGAAAGCTTCCGAGGTATGGTGGTATTATTAGAGATGAAAGGCTAGACAAGAAGATGGGTAAGTCCTACAAAACAATGAGAATTTGCTATATCAAACTATTTTCAGTATCTTTTTCCTAGATTTTTTTTTTTTTAATGCAAGGTTCTTACACAGGTACCTGCACTGGAACACAATAATGAAGTCAAAGGAGAGTCTCTGGATTTGATTAAATATATTGACAGTAACTTTGATGGGCCATCACTTTTCCCTGATGTAAGATCTTATAGCAACCTCTTGCTATTTCTTGTTTCTTGGTGCTTCATTTAAATTAACAATTAATGTCACGATTTACAGGATCCTGCATTGAAAGAGTTAGCAGAAGAGTTGTTTGCCTACACTAACTCATTCTACAAATCTCTAGTTTCCTTGTTGAAGGGAGATGCAAATGAAGCTGGTAGCTTCTCTGCCTGATGCCCTCAACATTTCTTAATCTAACATAAACTTAAATAGAGTGATGACAGTAATTAACTGCCCCAGTTGCAGCACTGCACTTCATTGAAAATTCTCTTTCCAAATTTGATGATGGACCCTTTTTTCTTGGCCAATTCAGTCTGGTAAGAGTAAAACATTTTTACAATTATGACATTGATACCTTTTTTCCACCAATTGATGGGTTGAGTTTTTATTTTAATTTTAATCAAAGGTTGGATGGCATGATGTCTAGCTAACAGATTTTAAAATCTGGAATCTATTTTGTTCCTTACATTGAGGTTGAATAAGTCAGAATTGATGTTTCATTGGCTATAGGTGGACATCGCATATGCCCCGTTCATTGAAAGATTTCACCCTGCTCTTTTGGAAATAAGGAAATATGATATTACTGCGGGAAGGCCTAATCTGGCTGTTTGGATTGAAGTATGATGAACCTTACTCTTGAGGAAGCATTTATCTTCTGTTCATGATCAAACTTTCTTTGAGATATTCCATACTGAAAAGGGAAGAATTTGTTTGACATTAAAACATGGTAAATGCAAGTTTATGTATAATCTTGTTGTTTCAGGAAATGAACAAAAATGAGGCTTACAAGCAAACTGGGCGAGATCCTGAGGAGCATGTTGAAAGATACAAGAAACGCTTTCTGGTATTTACTGTTTTTTTTTTTTTTTTTATAGTTTGTGATTACAAGTTGGAAGTCCCTGAAACATTACAGTTTGTTAGAAATGACAGGAGCAGCTGATCTAATTTATTGTGCAGGCTCAGCTTTGAACTCCATTATTATCTCCCACTGGTAACGAAGCCCGATATTTGAAGAAGAAATTTTTCTGTTTCATCTAGCATCTTCATATGTTGAAGGACTGCTGCCTTGTGTTTGTAGGATTTTGTTTTGAAGTCGATCTAATTATGAATAACAGGTCTACTTTGGTGTCAATAAATCACAGTTCTTTATTATCAATGTGGTTGGCTGTCTTTTCATGCTGCACCATATAGGGCAACCGTTTCAAACTTCCTCTTCTCCGTATTTTGTATAGCCCCTTTTTGCGGCAGGTCTGGTATTCCCGCAACACTCCAGTCAGGTTTACTCCATCTATGCCTTTGCCGTTGCCATGAAAGCCAACATTAAACTTTGACAGGAACCAATTTCCATATTCCTTTTCCATGATGTTTAACAACCTGGAGCATCCACCACATTGCTCTATCTTTATCCTTGCCTTCTTTAATGTCATTTTCCAGGTTTCCCTCTTGCATTTTAGCTGTCTGCACATACTACCTTTTACCCTTTTGAAGTTTTTTATTTCAGCCCCTGAAATTAAACTTTCTGATCCTGGATGTTTGCCACTTTAGTTGAATGGATAGTTAATCTGGCCCTCAATGGATGAACCAACAACTCAGCTAGATTTAAAGCAACAGAAATCACATCCCAGCCAATCATCTCTTTTCTTAAATGTGGAAGAGGATGAGGATAATAACAAATTACGAGGTGAAAAAAGATAGAAGGATCCCAATGTTTGGATCAAAAAACAAAATCAGATCAACCACTTATTCATTTTGATCAATGGGAGCAATCATATGATATTAGCTAGGGGTGAGCAAATTTTCAAAAAAGCCGGCAAACCGAACTGAACAGAACTATGCTATTTGATTTTTTTGGTTCGGTTCGATTTGTTAAAATGATAAATTTTCAGTTTTCAGCCAGTTCGGTTTGATACATTGAAAAACCGAACAACTCGAAGAAACCGACCTTTAAGATTACTGTTTCATGTATATGTAGCCCTATTAGTCTGCATGTTGCCTCTCTTCTTTCTTTCCCACGACCCAGACCCAACACAACCCCTTCGTTCCCTCTCTCTCATCTTCCACAACTCTCCCCTCCCCTCTCTTACTCACGAGTTCGATCCCCCTTTCTCTCTCAGTGATTCGTCCTCCATCTCAAGCCTCCCACACATCTGCCACTCTCCTATCCCGTTGCTCTCTCATTACTGTCACTTGTCGAATCGCCGTCACACCTCTCTCTTTCATTGGGTTTGCTGTATCTGAACTGAAGATTTCAAGTAATAAGTCTATATGTATATTTTGTTTTATAAAATTGTTGTTCTTGTCTTCTATTAATAATTGTATAGCATGTCGAGATTGACTGAAATTTAGTAAAGTTTTGATAATTTTAGTGATTGTAATTTGTTTTTTCATGTTGTCTTCTGTTATGGGTCTTCTTCTTCGTGTATGCGGGGGTTGTTGACGGAGATTTAGGTTATTTGAAACCTTCTGTTATTTCGTTTTTATCTTACTTGCCCATGTTCTTATTTCTTGATGATGTGATCAAATAGATTGCCAATTTTGATTTTTGGTTAATGACTTAGTTTTCTTGGTGTGTGCTTGTCTTCCCCTTGTAAAATGTAGTTTGCTTTATCATGTTCCACCATAATTATAGGACATTTATAATCTTATAATCCTATTTTATTTTTCTGGGTTGATGTTGGAATTATGTAAAGTATTTGATTTAATTTTTGATATTTCTTGTCAAATGCAGTTTACTTTATCATGTTCCACTGCCATTATAGGACATTTATAATCTTATAATCCTATTTTAGTTTTCTGAGTTGGTGTTGAAATTATGTTAAGTATTTGATAATTTCTGATATGATCATGTTTGTTCTTTTTGCGGTAAAAAAATTTACCGACCGGCAAGTAGGAAATACTAATCTACAGAAGTATGATTAGTGGGCTAGTTGCTTACTGAAATTTGACATTTCTATTCACGTTACTGAAAAATTAGGAAAGTAATTTTAAGAATATAAGATTTTTTTATTTGATTAGATATAAAATTTTCTTGAAGATTTAAAATTAAGGTGTTTAGTTTATACCAAAGAAATTGAAAAATATTAATTTAGATTATTATTACGTCTCTAATGCAATTGTATATTTATTTAATTAATTCATATATTTTATACAATAAAATTTATCACGATCAATTTAGTATAAAATATAAATATTATTCAAAGAACTAAATAATTATAAATTTATCATAATGATTAATTGAATATGAAATATATATAATTTTTAAATTGTATCATATAAATTGTATGAAACATGTTAGAGATAGTCAAGATAAAATTAAAAAATCTAAAAATATCTAATTATTTAATTAATAAAAGATTTCAGCTTTTAATAATTAAGTTTTGATTTGACATATAAAATGATATATCCATATATTATATCCAAAATATAATTGTTCATGCATAATTATATAATTTATAATAGATATGAAAAATAACTTTTCGTCCCATGTAAATGGAAAAATAAGGGGTTATAGCTCACACATTTAAAAATTTAAATTTTTTAAAAATGTAATATTTTTATGTAAATAAATGCTGAAATTTAACATTATTAAATTACTTTTCCTCGACAATCTAAGAACCAAACGCCCCCAAAGAGTTGACGCAAAAGTTCTTCCCTCGCAGTGCAAAGCTCTCCGCCATTCCGGTTGGGTATGTTGGTTAATTAACCTTAAATAAGCTCCTTAACTGTGAATTAAGTGAAGACCGGATGAGTCGGTGTCGCCTTGCGGACATTACGAAGTGGAGAGATCTCATAATGTGTCCTCCCCTATCCATGAAGATTATTTGTGAGGCTGTCCCCTCAGCTATAATTTCTGTTGGCTTGAAAGAGACTGACGTAAATAAGATAAGACTGCCTAAAGAATGTCATGTCTAAAACCGTGAGTGCGACACTTGTGCTCCTTTCAACAAAATTTTTATTGAACACATTTAGATTTCAAAATAGTAAAACCTAAAATCCCTCTGACGCAATTAAGAGAAGTGATTAACATCTGTTGAATTTAATACAGTTTGGAGAATATACCCACAATTGACCCTCCAAACACGACATGCATAAGTCATCCATGCCTCAAAAAATGACATCATAAAATCATATCTACATTCGCAGGAGCTTAAATGTGCTCGGAAAACATAACAGAAATAATTAATTATGGTTGCTTAGTTCTCTGTTTACATATTAGACTAGACTAAGTGAGAATTTATCTCCGATCTAGGGTCCATCCATCGCATATATGATATAAGAATCTCTAAATCTGCCTTTAACAGCAACAATGGCTCTGAGCAAATTAATTGAAAAGTGAGACCTTTTGTTGGGTATCTACATCCTACCATTATCCAGCAATCAAATCAACATGGTCAGCAAGCCTTATAAGGGCGGTGATATCACCTTTGACCAAAAACATGTTGATTTTCTGGATAAAATAACCAACCCCCCTCTTAATGCACCGCCTATCTGAAGAATGACTCAATTTTAGAGAATATTGATAAGGACATGATTGAAGCATCATGACCTCATCAGATACGATACTTAGCTAGGAACAAATGCGCACCAGACCAAGCGAACTACAACAACACTCTCCATATTTTACTCGTATACACAAGTAAAGACCATATAGAAAGACCTGCTGAGATATAAAGCAAAACAACACCAGAAGCTGTCAAAATCCCTGGTCCTCCAAGACTGCACAACAAAGAAAAGATGAAGACAGAAAAGATCAGACATCTCATCTAATAAGTCTTTTTTGAGGGATGATCTCGAAATAAAAGAGACTAGATCACCATAAAAGAACAACATGAAAAGAAAGTGGGTAAGGACCTGCTATCTCTGGTAGCCAAGAGGATGGTTAGCGCAGTCATCTGTGTGGCAGTTTTCCACTTCCCTAAGTTATTTACAGCAACAGCCTGAGAACATATTGATCTTAAGACTGACACGTTTGCTCTAGGAGAAAACTCCAATGAAAAAGACAGGTACGTTATAAGCAAAGCAAACAAACCTCTAAAAGTTTAGTGTTCTGCGACGCAGCCCATTCTCTGACTGCAGACATGGTTATCTACATAGAAGGTGGAAGTTTTGTCAGATCGAATAATATGACCCTAAATATGAAATAAAGATAATTGATATTGTCTGAACGGTAAAAAGCAAAACCTACATAAAATAGTAAGCACCAAAGAAGAGTAGAACTAGGGAGAGACAGGCACACTAGTGACATCAGCAAAGCATTTAAATCTGGATTAGTGGCATGCAAAGTAGAGAGAAAGGAGAGAGAGAGAACATAACAAAACAAAGTAAAAAGCACAAGGCTAACCCATGGTTGAAAAGGTTCATGAAACTAATTGCAAGAACAAGTACAATGCAAAAAAAGACAAACCCAAGTAAAAATGTGCTTAAACCAAAACCCTAAAGAGATCAAGGGAGAAAAAAAATTAAACTCAAACAGGCAAGCCCACCTTGATGAGACCATATTACATTACATACATGGAGATAAATAGGTAACAAAATTACCTCCCGACCAATTATTGTAATTGAAGGTACAGTCAGAAGCCATGGTACTTGCCCAAATATTGCAACTTCTGGAGGTCTAGTGCACAATAAGACCAAGGTAGCAGCAACCATAAGCTGCATGTAGCCAACAAAAGAATCAAAAAATTCGCTCTCAAATCATTCTTACAAATTGATGTAAACCATACAATTTAATTCTGCTAGGCTTAACTAAAAACTCAGAAAATTGTCCAAGAAGAAACACATACTTTATCAGCTACTGGATCCAAAAATGCACCAAAGGCAGAGCCTAACCTCATCTGAAACACAATTAACCACGTACTTCAGATGAAAAACAGAAAGAAATATCATCAACTGGATTTTATTCTCTCCCATTTTTTTTTCATTAAAAACAAAAAGAAGTTATACCTTTCGAGCAAGGTACCCATCAAGCCAATCAGTAAGTGCTGCAGCAATGAAAATACTTGTTGTAGCAGTTCTTCCCCACCAACAATCCACATAAAAAGCTAGAGAGGAAAAATTGGTGTGTTAGTCCCCTCAAATGCCAGCCAGGCAACCCATCTAAGTAATATCAGCTTTTGAGTTTCTTAGGAATATGCAAAGTCTTGCAAGTCTGGAATTTAAGAGTCCATAATAGGGCCATTTTGGTTCATCCTGCAAACGGAATGGTAGTGGAAGTCACTCAAGACCATCTCATTCCTGGCTACCCATTCCCAATTTACAGCAAACTCTTTGGTAAATCAGTATAATTGAATTCCATAAAATTTTGTAGGATTCAATTACAAATCCACATTCATCATGTTTCGTATGTTGGAGAATTCATTCAGAATTATGAATTTTTCATTCCGCATAATTGGTTGCACTTAAGCAAAATTTCGAAATTGATAGAATTTGCAAATGAACTTCAAGCTAACAATGGGTACAAGGTACTAAAGCTATAGTAAAATCTGGTAAGGTTATAAATTCAAAACGATTTCTACATTTAATTTAAGCATGAGAGTTTATCTACCAATGAATTTTCTTGCAAATCAAATGAATCCCACATGTATTTGAATTTTCTTCATGCAAATCAAATGAAAATGTGGCCTACAAATAATTTGGAAAACTGTAGTCAAAATTATATTTCATTTCGTTTCATTTTCAACCTAAATAAGATCAAGATGAACAAAAATACCTTGTATCATATTTTACTATCCAATTCCCATTCTCACTCTGAGATTAACCAAACCAATCCCTTTTAAAGGCAACGTAACAAGCAGCATAAACCAAAGTTTAGATCTTAAAAATACATTATAATATTATTTGCACCTAATAATGATGATATTGGAAAACTCAAACTACACTAATGGAGGAAAAGGAACATACTGTTGACTAGAAGCGGCACAGCGGCGACGCGGCCGAGGGTTAAAATGGTAGGCAGCGTAAGCAATTTAGAATAAGATTCTTCCTGCTGTTGTTTATGATCGTGATTCTGCAATGACGGCGGCTGGTTCAGGCCGTTTAAATGGTTATGTTCAGAGCCCATATCGGACACCATACCCGACCCGGGAGACAAGGAATCGGATGCGGATAATACTCCCGGTTTTTGAGCGTTAGAGAAATTGCGAGAAAACAAAGAAAAAGCAAAAGGAAACCCTAATATGGTAATTTGGTTGTTGGGGATATAATAGGCAAGGTGTGCGTAACGTGCTATCCTGCGCCAATCGCTATTTAGGGGTGAGCATAATGAGAATGAATAAGAATGAGATGCAGGAGTAATAAAGGGAAGGGAAACGGCGGTTGTGGTGGTGCGAGCCCACTTGTAGGGCCTGCCGCAGAAGGTAGCTGCGGCGGTCATTTTAAGGACTGCCATGGTGAGTGTGGTTGGTAAGCTGATTTCGTGAATAATTTTTTGCGCACTTTGGTAGATTGGAATTAGGGGCTTTTTCTTTTTCTTTTTTTTTTTCCCCCTCATTATCACAGTTTGGTGGGGGGTATTCTTTTTTGTATATTTTTCTTTCTTTCTTTTTCTTTGAGTTTTAAGTTTTTCAAAATAATAACAACAATAATGCTTGTGCTTTTTCATTTTTCTTCCCAATCTTAACTATTTATATTGATTTTATCGCTTTCTTTTTATTAGTTAATTTGATTTTTAATGAGACTCAATCTTGTAATATTGAAAACTCATAATCGACTTGAATATTAATGAATCAAAATTTTATTATTATTAGCTATTCGTATGCACATTACGTGTAATCTAATAATAAAATTTTTATTATGATTTTAATATAGATTTTATATTATATTAGAATTTTATATATTAATTAATTATAAAATAAATTTTTTATCTAAACAATAATATTTTTTTAATATATAATCTCTATTATAATAGAATTATTATTTTACTTTGAATTAATTTTAATTATATTAAATTTTTAAAGATGATGTGTTAGTTTTAAAAATTAATAGAATAAAATCATAGTTTAATACATGGTAAAAAATATTATTATTATTATTATTATTATTATTATTATTATTATTATTGTGTGTGTGTATATATATATATCTTAGTCTTAAAAAGAAAATTAGTCAATAATCTATGTTTTATACGGTTATAATTTACGCTAAATGTGATAAATAGGTTAGGAGAGAAGGGGAAGAGAAAAGAGAAGAAAAGAGGAGAACATTTTATCATGTTCTATTTGACAATTTAAAATTTAATTAATAAAGGGAAAAAAAAGGGAAATGTTTTTATTTTATTTGAATGGGAAGCAGAAGAAGAAAATATAATTATTAAAAGACAAAAAAATCATCTATTTTTATTTATGATTAAGAAATATATTTTAAATAAAAAATATAAAATTATTTGAGTATTTTAAAAAAGAAATTATTTTGATTATTTATCTACTAAAAATATAATATAGATTGAAGAATAGAAAATATTTAAGTATATCAATAAGAAATTTATTAAGAATTTAGTTTTATTTGCATATAAATAATTTTACATCAATATATTAATATAAAAGTCAATAGCTAATTGTGAGTAGCGTATAAAAACAAATATATATATATATATATATATATATACTTAATAATTTTTCAAGATTAGAAATTGTAGTATTGCAAAAAAATATTATGAAGGGAATTATGCGACCCCTTTAATAAAACAATCAAAATCCACAATCTCACACAAATTGATATTTTGCATTGAAAAATATAAAATATTTTATAAATAAATTTTTTTAGTAAAAAATTTTATCCATATTAATAATTGTAAAATATAAATCAAATAATTTAATTATCTAAAAAATAAATATCATTTTATTGAACCCAAAAATTATATATTTATTAAAATAATATCAATATGATAAATTTTTAAAATTTTTATAATAATTTAAAATTGATAATTTTATATTATAAAATATAATTAAAGCATAATTTATAATCACAGTAAATTTATTAAAACAAAACAAAGATAATCATATATGTATTATGGATTATAACTTAATAGAATATTATTTTAAAATTTTTACATAAATCAAAAAAGGAACAATTCAGGTCAATGAAGTTTAGATTGATCAGGTTGATGAGTTTTGATTAGATCGACTGGATTCTAATTGAGTTTCTTTAATGTCAAATGTAAAAATTAACTTGATTGATCAAAGATTTAATTTTCAAAAATTTCAATTGAATCGTCAAGCCAGGTGAGATTTTAAAACATTCTTAATAATTGATTGTCAATATTTGTTATACATTAATTTATTAATATTTCCTCAATATCCTAAATTAACTTATGTACTTGACAATACACATGATGCAGATAGCTCCTGGCAAAGGCTTACACAAACGCTACTTACGACATTAGAAATTGAAGAGACTTTATCTATTTAAGATATATAAGTGTCTCATATATTAAATCAATGGTGTTGATTTTAAGGTTTCAATATTATCAGTTTTATTGGTTTTAAATATAATAAAATATTAAAAAGCTCTAACATTTCTTTTAAATATTTATTTATTAGATATTATTAAGAAAAATATAATATGTTCATGAAAAAGATCATTGAACAATGACCAACATTGAAATTAAAGATAAGAAGAAAAGAATAAGCCAACTTTTAAATTGAAGATAAAAAATAATAATAAATCAATTTTAAAATTGAAGATAAAAAAGAAAGTAAAAAGCCAACTTTGAAATTGAAGATAAGAAGAAAATAATAAATAAATTTTAAAATTAAAGATAAGAATAAAAGAAGAAGCAAAATAATGAACTAATAAGCAAAGTAATGAACAATCATGCCCAAAAATGAACTAATAAGCTAAAAATAAAAAGATATGCTCATTCAATGAAAAAGCCACTTTATCCGAGCAGTTAAATAAAGGAAACAATTTTGTTCAAAAAATAAAATTATCTATTTAAATTAAGTGAACAACTATGTTTAGATTTATACTATCTCATTCAATAAAAAGAAATTAAGAATCAAGTAGAATAGTCGAATGACTCTAAAATCAAGTGAACAACTCTAATGAGTGTCCCATTCAGTAAGATAATAGTATGTGCGCCTAGAAGAATAACCCTACGTATAAAAAGAAGTATGGAACATCCATTAGAAAGAATACTAGCTAAACATAGAGGGGTGCACAATTAAAATAGTCATATATAGTTAGAAAGTTAAATAAGTACTAAT
>CATIWR010252098.1:0-24382 GCA_949677035.1 Omphalea diandra
TTTTTTAACATTTAAAATATCAAAAACTAATGTTATATTTTTTTAAGTATTAACATTATCTTTATCATTATATAAATTTTTATTTCATATAAAATCAATTAAATTATAAAATAATTATTTTTTATCATTTACAATACAATTATATACCCAAATGTTTTCTTGAATAAAAGGTAAAATAAAAAATATATGAAATAATATTTTCCTTTCTTTTAATATTTTGCTTTTCAAACAGAAAATAAATTTATTTTTCTTTTCCTCCCTTTTATCTAAATATGAAAAAAAAAAAAAAATTATTTTCTCTTTTTATTTTATTTCCTCCCTACATTGTTTTTTCAAACATAGCGTAAAAGAAGAGCCCAAACATTTTTCGCCTTATGCGGGGGAACAGCCCACAGGCCTAGCCCAGCCAGCGAAGATAGCTCCCCAGCCACATTTGATACTTCCGCTTTACCCCACCTCAGCATCTGCATCCAATTTTTACACCATAAAATCCATTAAAGGAGGCATTGGACTGAGTGAAAAATTTGGTGGTCTAATGTTTGCTTTCTAATGTAGTACTTTAAATTTATTCAACTAATAGTTTCAGGTCGAGTGTAATATAGAAAATGAATGGTTCTATCTCCTCAAAATATTTTTAATGTACCAAAAAAGAATGCAATCTTTTAGAAATCCAAATATTGATAGTCTTCTTGTTTCTTAAAATAAAATGGAATCCTGAGATTTACGTTTATTCTATAAAGCCCGTGTTGAAGTGGTTCAGTCCCAGAAGAAAGGGAAAAGGTTGATATTAGCCATGTTATCCTCGTAGAATTTAAGGCCCAGTTTCGTTTCCAAACAGGACGGCAGGTAACACCAGAACAATAGTGGTCAAGTGAGGTCGTTATCATCTTGCACTTTATAATCTTCACATTCCAAAATGGGCCCTAGCAGCAAGATTCCATAGCCAGAAATGGAACCATGAGCGGATTCGAAAAGCCCAACTCGGTGAGTAAATGGGCCTAGCTTGTCCTTATGCCCTTTGGAAATAAATGGGTTGGTCAATAAAGTTTATAACTCTTTTGTTTTTCCACGTCGCTAACAACTCTTTCCTACAAAACCCCCCCCAAAAAAAAAAAAAAAAAAAAGAAACCCAACCTTCTAGGACAAAAAGAAGGGTCAATTATTGAAGCTAAGATGATTACTGTCATTCACTCATTCCCATTCCTTGTGCTTTCGTCACTGTATCTATATTGGGTTCCTCAAGTATACCAAACTTGTCTTCTGGTTTTCTATTTTTTTTTTTTTTTAAACGGTGGTCCGCATTACGATACCAACTTAATCCTAGGATTTCATTGAACTCCTAGAGTTAAGCTTTACCGATAAATATGTTGGCTTACCCAAATGAAGCATCTGTGTTCCTATACGGAGCTGCAATTATAAATCAAAGTAAAATTTACCACAAGCAATTATTTCTATTAAAATACTTGTTCTTTTATTAACTTGACTCTGATTAAAGTTCAGACTTGTAACTTCATAGATTTGGTGATAATTTTAATATCACCAATTAAAAAAATTATTGATGCTCTTAATCGTAATGCAACGATGGTGATTGGTAAGAGATGATAAGTTGAATACCTCAGATATCTGATTAGTAGCAGTCCAATAGATGATGTAACCAAATCCATGAGCAGTGAAGAAAGCCATGGTCATGTGACCAAGCCAGATATGGTAATTGATGCTAGCCTCCGAGTTAAGGCCAAGTAATGGCAGCACCGACCCGCGAGCCACCGGGAAAAAAAAGAAATGTGAGACATATGTTTCCAATCAGGCCTAGTCTTAAAGCCGAGTTCTCCAACTTAGCTTCCCATCTGCCAAAAAAGAAATCATCTATTATACATCATTAAAGTTCAAACTATATGTATGGTCCGTCTTTAGAATTGTCGAAGGTACTTGCACTTTCTCCCCATTTTTGGCAGCAGACTGTCGAGTGATAGTAGCAAAGCTATTATGCAAATAACTTGAAAGAGACCAAACTAACAGTGCAACGAACATGATCAAGAAGTATAGTTCTATGCCAGAAACTATCCCAAGAGGACCTTTCACTAACATGGGTTTCTTCCATGTTGCCAAGATTTGCTTTCCGCCATTGCTGTGGTAATGGGAAGTTATTATTATTATTAGCAGCAAATCAAAAGAAACAAGCTCGTAATTATAAATTAAATGGATATATTATGTATAATTACCTCTCCAACGTTTTGTGGTTTGATTTCTTTCCCAGATGGAGATATACACAACCCAATACATCAACAAAAAGAACAGAAAAGAAGTATACCATTAGTGTTGGACCTGAAAACAACAACGACAAATGAAAAAAAGGCTCCGCAACTGGATATCAAGAAAAACCAGTTTCTGAAATGAAAGGGAAAAGAAAACCTTGTTTGCCAAAGTAAGAAGAATTATGATTGGTTCGGAACCAAAAACTCTTGTCCATATTAGTGGGCATAATAATCCACATCATGAGATAGCCCAGCAATATTAGTATTGATACTAGCTTTGTAATTGATAGGCATATATCAGTTGCTTTCTCCAAAGCATGTAATTTTACGATATTTGAATACATCTCACCCTCTCAGAAACCACCACATATCAAAGGGGCGAATAAATAATATATCTCTTGAAGAAAGCACATATAGATTTTTTCTGGGGCTGTATTTGAGCTTTATATATATACACACTCCTTTATCTACATGTACAAAATCCTGCACTGAGCTTTTACCATGGTGTAGAAAAAAAATGTACATCCCGTATTATGGCTAGGGTGATATTTAGTAAAATTGAAAGTATTGAAAAATTAAGTATGAAACAATTTTAGTACTAAAAAAATTAAAAGTTGAATGATTTTGACACTAGAAAATTTAAGAACTGAATTATTATTTAATTCTAGAAAAAGAGTTTTATTAAGTACAAGAGATACTTTTAATATAAGATAACTATATATTTTAAAATAGATTATCAAATAATTTAATTTTAAATATTTAAAATTTAATTATATCCTATCAATATAAATTTTTTATATTTTTTAATCCGTTAAGTAATAAATTGATTTTTTAAAATTAATTACATAATAAAAATGTGTTATAAAACACATTTAAAAAGTTAAGAATTTAAAAAATAGGACATTTAATATAATGCTAAATATTTAATTTTAAGTTTTTAATATGATTAACAAACACCTGTTAAGCTTCATGCTACACCTAAATTAACATGGTTTCAACATAATATTTCAGATTTTTTAATGACTATAATATAATATTTTTATTTGTATTTATTTTATATATTTACTTGAATCAATTAATACATTAGTTTATTCTTAACCATTTCAAAACGATTTTAATAATAAAAGTAACATTAAATTGTGTTTACTTTTAATTTTATAATATTTATTAACATTATCTATTTACATTTTGTTTATATTTCTTTAATTTTTTGTAAATATAATAAGAAAAAACCAAATGAAGTTATATCAATTATTTTTCTTTCTATATATAATTTTTTTTTGGCTGATTACACAACTTTTTCAGTAAGAAAAACAAGGAGAAAACGAGTGATGGACAAATACTCATGCTATATTGGCCAATTACAAAGAAAGAAAAAAAAAAAAAAAAGCCAATATGTATCTAACTTTTTTTTGGGTAATGCAAAATTATAAGTAAGACGTAATTTATCATAAGAAATATATGAGGAAATTGCAATCTATGTTTATATATTTTTGATTAGTTCAAGTGCCTGAGATGAGATCATATTATTGAAATGTTTGCCTAATCAAATAGCCAATAGTTCATCAGCGGGTATATTGGCCCATTTGAACCAAAGAGTTTTGAATCAAAAGAAAAGAAAAAAAACTATAAAAATCAGAAGCAGATTCAGAGATGAAAAGGAAGAAAACTTATAACAGCTATCAGAACCTTTAACTGATTGTCATAAAGAAAAAATCAGAAAGGAAATTAAACAAGAGGAATCCAAACCTTGTCTGCCAAAATAAGCAGAATTAACCTTATTTCCTATATTAGGCCACCGCATATTTGTGTATGTTTTAGTGGGTCTTATCATCTGGATGATGAGATAGCCAAGCAACAATACCATTTTTAGCAGCCTTGCTGCTGCTCCAAGCATATCATTTGCTAACTTGTGAGAAGAAGGAGCTGATCTTTCTACCAACTCTCGATTCATCTCTCTTTCTCTCACGCACACTATCGACTGGTTTTTTGTTGGATGAGCAACCATGTGTTTTCTTTTTTACTTTTATGCGAGTGGCTCTATGCAATTATGCTGTATTTTCCCAATCTGGTGTATAGAGTTCAAAGATATTTCGATTATTTTCCATAAGGGAGAATTTTTATCAATTAAGCTGCTTTTTAATCTATGAAGCTACGTTCGATGGCTTATAAAGTACTAATATTTTCATTCAAAAAAGTATAATCAAATACCAAAATCTCGAAAAAATAATCATAATATATTAATATATGCAATATATGTATATTATATATTAATTCTTAAAATTGTGTTATTATCATGCCATTTGTAAATGTTTTGCATATAAAAATTTCATTTAAACAAAATTTTATAATTCAGAATAAGTTATTACATATCTTTT
Organism: Omphalea diandra; assembly: GCA_949677035.1. Taxonomy (NCBI): domain Eukaryota; kingdom Viridiplantae; phylum Streptophyta; class Magnoliopsida; order Malpighiales; family Euphorbiaceae; genus Omphalea; species Omphalea diandra. The sequence continues at coordinate 4,634 of CATIWR010252098.1, forward strand.
ATGTGTGTATATATATATATATATATAAAATAAATGCTAAAGAAATAGAGACAGTGGAAAAAAGGTATACAAACCTTGCCGCCCGAGGTAAGTAGAATTAATCTTCATTTGCATGTCCGGCAACCAAATTTGCCTATGGGTTGGTGGGCATCATAACTCACATAACAACATATCCCGCAAATACTACCATCAATAGTACCCTCATCGCTGCCCTCATCATATCAGCTTCTCTATGAGCAGAAGCTGATCCTGATGACAATGAATCCATCTTTCTCACACGCACAAATGGCTTACTAATTAGGAGAACGACGTAAATATGTTTCGAACGTGAGTGAAATGAGTAGTATATATAAAGAAAGAGGGTGCAAATAGAAAGCACTGCTAGGCTTGGCAAATATATGGGAAAAAGAAGCATGCTTCACGTTGAAACGCCACAAATTACAAGAATAAGAGGCTAAATATGCTTTATGATGTCAACATGACATTGAATGGCACAAATCAGTTGTGGCTTTGTTCAACTTGACAGTTGACGTTATAGAGAGGCTCAAGTTAATAGTGGAGTATCAGCATTCGTCCTCTTATATTCTTACGAAAAAAGAAAAAAAAAATGTTTTAAGAGGCTCAGGGTTGATAATTCTCAATTATATACTCTATTATAGGCTGAGTACGATCGAATAAAGTCGGAGATTTCAATATTATTGAATTGTTTCGTAGGTTTGATTTTTATTTTTTTGAAGAATTGATATTCAATTGAAATATATATATGTGTGGATGACTAAATATTTATAATTCAATTTTAAATAATTCAGATAAGTTTAGTTCAATTCAATTTCGATATTAAATTAATTATTATCTTGATATCAAAATCATTCTATTTATTCAATTCGTGAATCAATTTAGATTGATTCTCTACAAAAATTTGAAAATATTTCTAATTCAAACTTATTTCAATTCAATTATTCAAATTAACATCCATTTTCTTAAAATTGATGCTCACCCCTACTACATTAATTTTTCTTTTTTCTCCATATCGGATTTGGGAGTCAGAATTATTGTGGCCCGCAGAATTCCGTCCAGTTGCAAGGTTCATACAATAAACTGATAGACGTGCGCGGAATGATTACATCATTTCATCGCTTTCGCAAAATTCTAAGATTTATCTATGTTGTTACGATATCCTTACTTATATGCCCTACTATTTTATTCTATCTTTGTCCTCCCTCCATTGCAGAAATCACACACTTTAGTGGAACAGAATTTGCTGAACAAAGGCTTTTTTGGCGATCCATATATATATATATATATATATATATTGTGGTTGTTGTAGGATTTTATTTTTATGAATTTGCTCAGTAAGTTTTTCTTTGCCAATTTAAGTTGATTTATTTATGGTGAATTTAGTGAATTTATGTAATATTTCTTTTTTTATATAATTTTTAATATATTTAAAGTGAAAATAATAAGACAGAATATACTCTTTTACCATTCAAGTCCACATCATTAATTTGAGAATCCAAACATGAAACATCCTTCTATATATTACACAATAAAATTTATTTGAGTCACATACAGTTATGAAATTTTAAATGACTGCAAACCGCTGGATGCTAATTCTAATTAATTGAGTTAATTGTTCAAATTGAAAAATGCATTTATAATTAGACTATAAAATATCGTTTAGTTCAATAATATTTACTTTTCTACAATTAGATTTGTTAATTAATCAAATTTTTAGAAATATTATTTTTGAAATTTGTAATTTTTTTTTTGTTTAGTTTACTATTTTTATTGAAAAAGAAGATGTGAAAAGAAAAGAAAAGAAAAAGGGAGAAGAGAACAATATTAAAGGTTTTTTTTTAATCTTTTTATTTCCATTATACATGCGTTATAATTTTTTTTATTGTTCTTAAAAGTGTAACAACAGTGAAAGTTATTTATAGTTTTATTTTTATTTATTTATTCTTAGAAAAAATTATTTTATGTTTATATTTAAAATTAATTACAATAGTTATTTGAAAATAAACTAAGATTGAAATGTACATGCAAAATTTTACATAAATATTTAATAAATTTAGTAGATCAAAATTTAAGATTAATAAATATTTGGAGATTAGAGATTATTTAATAAATCTAATGGGTATTTCGTTGAAGTTTTTAGAAATGTAGAAGCATTCTTAAATTTAGTAGTCACTTTTTTTTTTTTTTTTGAAAGCAAAGCAGCAGCTTGCATTAAACACAGGAAGAGAAACAACCCTCGAGTACAAAAGGCTTAACCACGTCAGGGACATCCTCTATGAGGACAACCATCTCCGTCAACCCTATAGCCCATGTGCTGTTGTGCTTGCATCTCTACAGACATGATTAAAAGAACCAAATTGAAATTGCCCAACCAAACTCATAATATCATCAAGAACAAAGGAGTGCAACCAGGTGTTGCACGCCTTAACCCCTTGATGATCACCAAGCAGTGCGATTCCACTTCCAATTTCATAAAACCAGTGTCCCTTGCCACCTGCAAACCACACAAAACGGCCTTGGCTTCTGCTAGGCCCACGTCCCACACAACAGGATACATCTTGCCCATGGAAGCCAGAACTTCACCAACTCTGTCTCGGAAAACTGCACCCACTCCCACACAGCCTCCCTCCACATCAACACTGGCATCAGTGTTCATCTTGATATTGCCCATGCTTGGGGGTTTCCACACTTGATGAGCGACAGAGTCCAGCCTGCAATGGTATGGTTCACAATCTGGAAACCGAGCTGATTGAAATTCATGAAGTAAACGTGAAGCTTGATAACCCACCGTAACACAATCAGAATCAACAGCATCAAGGACCAGTTTATTTCTCGCACACCAAATCTGCCACATGATCATCATAGTAAGGTCTAATAAATCTGAAGTAAGCGTACTGCATATCCAGGTCCACCAATCTATAATTGTAGTAGCCATGATAACATCCGTTTTGATGCCTAAAGGGGAACATAACCACACAACTCTAGTCCATTGGCAGTCTTTGAAAATATGGAGAGGGGATTCATCGTAGAGATGACACCTTGCACAGTCACTTAAGACATTAACCCTTCTAGAAATAAGCTTCTCATTGCAAGTCAAACAATAGTTTATCATTCTCCAAATGAAGTGCTTGCATTTATTAGGAACATGAGCTGCCCAAATCTTATTCCACGGTACATCAACTGTAGCAGATGAAGTAGGTCGATCAATAGTCTCAGTGGTGATTGACTGGAGCATGTGGTAACCAGATCCAACAGAATATAAACCATTCCGCGAATGAGGCCAGAACCAAACATCTTGGGGCAATCTTAGGGACAAAGGAATTTGACAAATGAGGCGCGTTTCAAAAGGGAGAAAAGTCCGCTCCAGTACATCCATTTTCTGTGACACTGGGTCAAAATCAATTAAGCAATGAACCATAGCATCATTAGGAAGAAACCGAGGTCTGAAGGTCGCATGTGATCTGCTCCAAAAATCCAGTTATCCTTCCAAGTTCGAACCGACTGACCATTTCCAATTCTCCAACACCCACCTTTTTCGAGCAAGTGCTTGGCTGACATTATGCTCCTCCATACAAAACTTTGTGAGAATTTGAGCTCCGAATGCAAAAATTGCTGACGAGGGTACTATTTAGCTCTTAATACTCTAGAACAAAGTGAATCCGGATTGTTCACCAATCTCCAACACTGCTGCCCCAAAAGAGTTAAATTGAAATTCCTAAAACTTCGGAAGCCCAACCCACCCTGCTTTTTAGGGATGCAATGCATTTCCAATGCAACCCAATGGATTTTCCACTCTTTCTCATTACTACCCCACCAAAAATTCGTCTGGATTTGCTCACATAGAGTAGTAGCCAACAAAAAGATACTCATAATGTACTTAGGAATTGACTGAGCAATAGACTTTATAAGTACCTCTTTCCCTACTTTAGATAACGTGAGCTGCTGCCACCCTTTGAGTTTCTTCCATATCCTTTCCTTGATGAAAGCAAATACTTATTTTTTTGATTGCTCAATAAGAGTAGGAAGGCCCAAATATTTACAGTGCTTTTCCACAATTCGAACACCCAAATTAGCTTGTATCAACTGGCGGGCTTGTTGGGAACATTAGAACTGGAAGATATCTATGATTTCTCAAAAGTTTACTGTCTGTCATGTAGCCGTTTCATAGAATCCCAAAATCTGTTTAATTTTCACGCATTCCTCAATGGATGCTTGGGCAAAGATAATACTGTCATCTGCAAAGAAAAGATGAGAAATCTCTGAACCATGTCTACACACTTTAGCTTCATGTAACTCGCTTCTGGCTACAACTTGCCTAAGCAAAGATGAAAAACCTTCTGCACATAGCAAAAAAAGATAAGGCGAAAGGAGGTCACACTAACGGATTCCCGTACTTGGTTTCACTAGTCCTTTTAGACGTCCATTAACCAGAAAAGAGAAAGAAGCTGAAGACATGCACGATGATATTAGTTTATGGAATAATAGGGGAAATCTCATCTTTTCCATAGCTTTATCAATAAAGGACCATCCGACTCTATCATAAACCTTATTCATATCCAACTTAAAAGCAAAATTACCCATTTTCCCTTTAGAATGATGCTTCATAGAATGGAAAAACTCAAAGCTACAATAGCATTATCTATTATCAGTTTACCCGGAACAAAGGCACTTTGAGACTCATTGATTATAGAAGGCAAAACATTTTTCAGCCTATTAGTGAGAACCTTAGAAATTAATTTATAGAGGACATTACAGAGATTTATGGGACGCACTTCTTTAACAGACTCAGCCTGTAACCTTTACCTAGTTATTTGTTATTTATTGTTTTGGAGTTCCAACCATCCTTCTGTAGTCACTTAATAATTCTCAACGAATCACTATTTTAAATACATAAGAAGAGAAGAATGACTTCACTCGATATAAACTTTCCTTGTGGAAGTTAAATTAAATTGTTTTCTGAAGTTTGAAGAAATTAAATGGTAAAAAAGAACTAAACACTAATATATTATGTACTTCTTGATAAACTAAATTTTATTAGTCAACTTGCTTCAAGATGTAGATGTACTAGGAAGTATTGATGCATAAAAAAAAAAGAAAAAAGAAAAGAAAAATACATTAAAAAAAAGAAAAATACATCTCTCATGTAATGGAATTCCAAAATAAAACCACGATGAATCGTGCTGAAATTACAATTATATGTCAATCAGAATAACTAAATATTTGAATTGGTGTATACTTGAATATATATCGACGTTGTCAATTGCGTGTTTTAAAAAGGGCTATAGAGAATGATAGCAGGTTTCATATTGTGGCGGACGCACGCCGGGGCTGCCTTGTGTCAGGCCAAATATTTGGGTTGGATGTTCGTGCGTTTGATGTGCGATTCCCACTTGCAATAGCTGACGTGGTGCGGGCATAGCCGTTGCTCGTTGATGCCCCAAACTTCTTGCTTTTAATCAAATCAAGCGTTGGGAAACATTTGTTCTAACTTCCTTAGTGAGGTGATTGGTTTAATTTTCAACTTATTATTTGAAAATATTTAGAATTGAAATTAATATTTATAAATTTCAGTTTAATTTGATTTAAAATTTAAAATTTCAATTTAATTTAATTTAAATTTTGATTTTATTTCATTTTATTCAATTTGATTATTCGATTATTTAAAAAAATTAGATAAAATAAAGCAAAGCAAATTTAAATTTCTTTATTAATAGATATAGTATATTAATATATATATATATATATATATTATTTAGATCAATTCAGTATAGTTTTAAATTAATTCAATTTGATTTAATATCAATCCGAATGATAAAAAAAAATATTCAGAACCAAAATTAAATGTGCTAATCATTCACCTCAATTAAATTTCGATAGCATATTATCATATGATCTGCACTCTCACATATAGAGAAGATGACTTTGAATTTTATTTTTTTTTCTCTTTGTCCGATCAAATCACGGCTTGAATATCAGTACCAATTGTTAATTCAATTTGGTGACATAGATGAGCATTTATAAGGAGTAATTTTCCTTTCGACGACATTTTATTTCCCATCCCCAACTGCAGCAGGAATGGCTTGCAGTTAGCTGACTCAAAAAGGCAGATTTAGAAGACCAGATTGGGAAGTAGTATAACAAGAAACAGCACCAAGATGACTCAAAAAAACATGATTTTCTACTGTCTTATTAGTCAAATTTTTTTTTTTTGCATTTTGACTATTATATTTAATCATTTAAATTTTAATATATTAAGTTAAATTTATAAATTTCTTAATAATTATATTCAATTTATAATTTTAATCAAAATTAAATAATTATTCTATGACGCGATGACACATTGATTAGATTTTAAGAATTAGTGTTTAATGAATTTTATAAATTTTCAATTTTGACCAAAATTACAAATTGGACATAAATGTTAAAAAATTGATCAAAATTAGTTAAATTTGCCAAAATTAAAAAAAAATGAATATAATAGTCAAAACGCATAAAAATTTAGATTTTTTTTAATGAATAAACCTTTTCTAATTACTCATCATGTTATGCTATTCACAAACATGCATATCATTGCTGTCACTTTCCCCAATGCACATTATGAATTCCATGAATCTATATTATACTCGATATAAAGCTTAGTTCCAGATATAAAAGAAAATTATTCGTTAATAAAGAAAAAATAACAAATAACAACAATGAAAAATAGAATATGCCCTTGAGCAAGCATTTTTGTTAAATTGGCAATCCCATTCAACTGCCATTGAACTCGCAATGAATGAAAGCAAAAGTAACATAACCAAGACACTGTAGCATACCAAAAAAATTCAAGAAGTTGCAGATATAAGATATGAAAGAACCACTTTAAAGCAATCATTGTCGAAGAAAGGCACAAAGGGATATAACATTAACAATGAAAGGCAAAAGGTTATTTGCCCATGCGATGTGCTGTAAATACAACCTGCTTAAAAATTCTCCTCAGAACACACTTCAAATACAAAAAGCTTTTTGGAGATTTCAAATTAAAAGTTTAGAACAATTCATGACTTTAATAGCTACAAAGTGAGAAGAGAAGATTCTTCCTATCATGCGACAAAAGCCTGTTGATCATGGAGAAACATCAAGCCGTGCTAGATAAATGTCGATTGTCATGGTTTAACTTATCTTCCGGAACCTCAGTTCGCAATTTAGACCATGCAACAGGGTCCCTCGCACCAACCGTCTTCCTATGCATAACCACATATATACTCAACAACAAGCACACAACAGCAATCAAAGGAACCCAAAAACCAATATTCCCTCTTGGCCAACTCCTCAATACCACCCCCGCACACATATTTCCAACAAGACTACCCATAGAATTATTCATCTTCATGATCTCCACCCCATTCAAGATACCATCAACAGTATGTTCCATACTTATATTTGAAGGTCCAACACTAACACTTAAAACCCCAAAGCTATCACTATCAACTACAAAATCTGCATAAAACGGAGAAGCCAACATATATGTAATAGAAGAGAGATCCAAATTTTCATATGCCAAATGCTCATTGATATATACATTAAAATAAAGCAGACCAATTGACATGCTAGCAATATCACAGAAATGCAATCTAACAAGATATCCATAACCCTTGATCACCGGAAACTCCCATGTCAAATTCGCATTAGGGATCGAAGCATTCTTGCTAGCAATTACTCTAGCAGTGCTGTAAACAAAATTCGGACCAACTTCCCTACTAGCCCCTCCATTTCGATACTTAATTCGACCACTGAAATAGACCCTGCTCGACACCTCATTCGATTGAAAGACCTCATCATCTGGAATCCATGTTCTCCACACTGTATCATTAAAAGGTGTCAGCTTTGGACCCCCAACATTTACCCTATACAATGTTTCAAGTGCCTGCTTAGCCAATCCATCAAATTTCTAAGTTCCATTACCATCCACAAGAACTGCAACATCAGCAATCAAATCTTTAGGCGCAGATATCACTTCAATTGCATTAACAAACCCAAATTCACCTTTTCTTGTAGGCATAAAGGTAATCACAAGCTTATCAGAATCCACCCAGATAAAATACTCCTTAACCAAAGGGCTGGACACATTCACCAAACTAAGATTGCTCAAAACAACATACTCCTTAATCAGAACATGAAATCGAGCGCAGTTCAAGTCCAAATTAGAAGAGACGAAAGGGTGAAAATGGAGGCGCACCATGTGGACGGTTTCTTGAAAACCCTAGCCGTGTTGTAGATTTGGGCCGAATTGAGGGCCGGATTTTGGTTGGAAAGTGAAATAGTTCGGATAGCAGAGAGAAGCGGCGAGTAAGGATTCGACAAGTCGTCATCAGAAACGAAGCGACGAGTGTAAACGGCGGCGTCTACGCTGGAGCCACAGTTGATAAGGTAGTTATCGGAAGGGGAGAAGGCGGAAAGGGAAAGGACAGAGAGGAGACAGAAAGAGAGGAAGAACAGGGAGATATAAGGGTTTGAGCTTGGAGTCTCCATTGGAGGGGACACAGACTTACGGTACCGAGTCAGCGGAGAGAAGAAGTTTTCGGATCTATACGTTTGGGTAAGCTGTCAGGTTTCTGTGCTCGTTTTGCCCACTTGGCTGTGGCCCCACCATTCATGGTTGATCACTATTAAAGCCGAGTGAGGCAAGTGGCTTTAGACAATTTTCAATTCCATTAATTCGGTTGACTAACTCGAGAGAAAATAAAAGGAATTCGATTTTTTTTAATTTATTTAATTCTCTTATTTATATAAGTAAAAATTGTAATTTATTAAGTATAGATTTTTTTAATTTATTGAAAGATAATATATAAAGAAAAATTTAAAATATTTGAATAATTTAATATTCGTACACTATTTAACTTTATATTTCTTTTTAAATGTTTATTAATCAAATCTACATAAGAGAAATAATTTTATTTTTTTCTTCTCAATTCTCTCCAAACATAGGTACCCGTGGATAAAAATACAAAGGTACAGTCAGTTGCATCAACGAACGCAAAACAATTTTTGGTGCAGAGGCAGTATTGGACCCTTGCCGAATAATTTTCTCTAGTCTCTCTCTCTCTCTCCTTCTCTGTCCCTGTAAACCCTCCTGCAAGCAAACCAAAACCATGAAAACCTGATGCGCCACTCATCTCACTCCGGTAAGCTCATTCTTTATTTTTATTTTTTCAAATTTGTTTGGTTGCTTGGAAAATTGGGAGTATAAAGAAAAACAAAAAGGAATCGTCAATATAATGTCCAGACACGCGATTGAAGTTTAAGTAATTATTTCCCTACATTTTCCCCCGGGTTGAAGCTGGAAATTTAGGGCTTAGGAGTCGTTGTTTTGGTTAGCGTATTATAGGTTTTTTTTTTTGGCTAAATCTGGCAATGTTATCAATTTTTATTTCCTTCAATTTTTTAATTATTGAAAATTGAGTTTACTGATGTGATAGCTTTTTCTGCAGATTGGTTCTGTTTGAGGATTAATTCCTCTTACATTTTTAGTTGCTGTAATGGCTGGAGTTCGGTATTCAATGCTAAAATCACTTTGTACTTCTGTTAAGCCCATTTCTAAGCTGCACTCGTTTAATCCGTTCACAAATCCTACAAAATGGACTAATCAAACTCTTATAAGGTCATCATGCTATGCTTTTGTAAATCAAGATTACTCTAAAAATGAATTCAAACAGTTGGGTAATGCCAGTCATAAACTTTTGACTTCTGAATCTTCTGTTGTTACCCAATGTTTAAAATCCAAGTCCGCATTCTCTACCACATATTACAGTCCAAGCTTTCAAAGTACTATTTCTTCTATTCCAGTAGGTTCTATGTTGACCCATCGATCATTCTGGTCATCTTCCGGTGGCAACGTTGACAAACCTGGAACAGTTGATGTTCCAGCTGCTTCTAGTGGCACTAATGTGCATGTTGGCAGCAGTGGTGATGTTGGAACTGACGTGAATGATAACGTTAAAGATGCTTGGCAGAGTGCGGTTGATGTGATGACTTATATTGGACAAAGGACTAAAGAAGTCTCTGATGAATTTGTCCCTTTTTATCATCAGTTACTTGATTCACACCCTTATCTTAAAAATGTGATTGTCCCAGTTGGTTATACCATTACTGGTACCATATTGGCTTGGGTGGTGATGCCTTGGCTTTTGCAGAAGTTTCACAAATATGCTATGCAAACTCCTTCTGCTTTGCTATCTAAAAGCTTATCTGGTGAGCCAATTCCATATGAGAAAAGTGTTTGGGGTGCTTTAGAGGATCCTGTGCGATATTTGGTCACCTTTATGGCATTTTTAAACATGTTAGTGGTTCCACAATTATTTATATATTTTCATGTTTGGATTTCCATTTTTCTGTTATGATTTTATTTCATGTTGACATGTGATGGTCTTGACTTGCAGTGGCTCAATGGTGGCACCAACTACTATAGCATCAGAATACATAGCACAAGGATGGAGGGGTGCAGCTGTTCTTTCTTTTGTGTGGTTTCTGTATCGTTGGAAGACAAATGTGTTTAGTCATGCATTGGGTGCTCAAAGTTTATCACTGGTTGACAAAGAAAGGATGTTAACTGTTGACAGAATTTCTTCTGTGGGTCTTTTTGTTATTGGTCTTATGGCTTTAGCTGAGGCATGTGGAGTGGCTGTGCAATCTATTCTAACTGTTGGTGGGATAGGAGGTGAGTGTCGCTATTATTTACATGTGATCCTTTGCTCTGTAGTAAATTATTGTTGATAAAAACAGTTCCTATAAAGTAAATTGTCGATTATACATAATCTTATGACCTTGCATATTTTTTAACATTTATTTGACCTATTCTATTCTAACGATTTTGTAATTATATAGATGGGCAAGGTGATCATCTGAAATATTCTGTTTGGATCATGTCTACAAGTCTTTAAAGTGTAACTTATTTTTCTGTATTCATGTATAAGCCATAACCTACTTGGCAATTGAACTTTTCTTTTGATAAGAAGGTTCAGGGTTTTAATCCTTGCAAACTCAGCTATCAATAAAAAAGGAAAAAAAAGTTACCTTCATTCTCACCTTTGAATATATTTCTGTGATTTTTCATTCGTCAGTTTTCACTATATAGAAGCTTTATTACCAGATGTTTTGACTGTTTCATGTTATAATATTCTCTAACAGCATGCTTATGTGTGATCTTGTCCATATTGTGCATGAGGCATCAGCTATGTAATCTGGACAATTCATTCAGTTGTGAAATTTTCTTAAATTTCTTTACACTAGTACTGGCATGTATCATTATACTTATGTTGTCATAATGAGATTTTTTTTCATAGGTTGTTTAACTATTTTTAGTGTAGAATTGATCTACCTAATTGATAATATTGCAACATAATGATTTAACCATGTTGTCACTGCTAGTTTTGTGGGGTGATGGTGCTATATGTTTGTAGTGTATATGAACTTTTGGCTCCTCTTTTGTCAAAATCTTATACAGGAGTAGCCACTGCTTTTGCTGCTAAAGACATCCTCGGTAATGTGCTTAGCGGGCTTTCTATGCAGCTTTCGAAGCCTTTCTCACTTGGAGATACGATAAAAGTAAGTTGAATCAAAGCCTTTTTCACTTAAGAGAATCAACAAAAGTAAGTTGTACATATAATTCCGTCTTGGTTGATCCACTTTTATGCCCTAGAAAGTATTAAAAATTTTTCTAAGTTTGTTGTGTTCTTAATGAGAAAATGGCGAATATTGGTGTCCTATAACTAACTTATATTTAGAATACACTATGATTGTTCTAGTTAATGTTGGATAATCTCTATAATGATTATATTAGATTACTACAATATCAATGGCAAAATTCATCAAACATATATGAGTGCTTTTGCATTTGTCTATTGTTGATACTATTATTATTAATGATGAACACTTCAGTGTCACTTAAGCTATTATATCCAATGTCATAATTAGTATAATTTTAAAGTATCTAAGTAATAATTTCATCATTGTGTATAAATATTTATCTTGATATAATTGTTTAAAGTAATAGTAGAAATTATCACAAGTAATTAATAAATTACACAAACAGTTTAAAATTTTACATAACAACATTATAATATAATAACATAAACATCACTATAGTATTCACCTATTACTAGTTATTTCTTTTCTATGTGATAAATTAGTACTGACTATTTATAATCTTTCATCCAATTATTTTTGTTTCACATTTTTTACAATCCTTGCAAACTTTTTTTGTTTCTTTTGTTTTTTTTTTTTATCCTTTTTCATATGGTCAAGCGCATTAGGAATAACTATGTAGTGCTTATTTAATCTAACTACTGTAGTCATTTTCACAGCCATCAGAACTTTGTCGATGTGTATTTTTTGTCAAGCCAAATCGCCTTGCCCGTCTTTCTATTTTGTTTTGTGAAAATAATGGTAGAGAAACTATACTTCTTTGCATTGTTACAAGCTCAATAGGTTTAAAGCCTCTCAAATTGAATTATGTATTCAGTGTTATAGTTAACTTCATGTTGTGATTGAAATCTTCTCACTGTACGTCTTTCTATTTTGTTTTGTGAAAATAATGGTAGAGAAACTATACTTCTTTGCATTGTTACAAGCTCAATAGGTTTAAAGCCTCTCAAATTGAATTATGTATTCAGTATTAGTTAGTTAACTTCATGTTGTGATTGAAATCTTCTCACTGTAGGCTGGATCTATTGAAGGTCAAGTGGTTGAAATGGGACTTACTACTACAAAGTTGCTAAGTGCTGAGAAATTTCCTGTATTAGTTCCAAATTCATTGTTTTCTAGTCAGGTGGCACTTTTTCCTCTTTATGTCATTATCATTTATGCAGATTTCTATTTGACCAGAAGCTTAATTTTCAAGTATGCTTTAGTGTGTTACTGGTGATATGGTTGATCACAAAAAAGTGATAGTTGTTTTGTAGGTGATTGTGAATAAATCACGTGCCCAATGGCGTGCTATTGTCACTAAAATTCCTGTGACATTTGATGATCTGGATAAAATACCTCAAGTATCAGATGACATCAAAAGCATGCTGAAATCAAACCCCAAAATTTTCTTGGAAAAGGAGGATCCATTCTGTTTCTTGTCTAGGGTAGAGAGCACTTTTGCTGAATTAACTATTGGATGCAATCTCAAACACATGGTGAGTTCCTCATATCCTTCCTTCCCATTTTATAATCCTTTTGGAATGCTGTAGATTTTACCTTTTAGTTTACTTTTATTTGAGTTATGTTTGGTTAATTTTTTTAATCTCTGAAGTCCTGATTTTTTTTTTTTCAGAAGTTAGAAATAATCTAATATCTCATAAATTGTGAAACTATCTTTGCACTTGGTTGATTAGCTTTAAAGGACGTTGACTGAAGAAGGAAAGATGAGAATAAAGCTGTTTCACTAATTTCATTTTTGCATTTTCATTATCAGCACATACCCTACCCACCCTGTTTTCCCTCCCTCTCTCTATTTTACTAATGCATAGTTTGACACCTTTTGATCAGAGCAAAAACGAACTTTACTCTGCGGAACAAGACATTCTTTTGCGGTCAGCTCAGATACTAAAGGAACATGGTGCTAGATTGGGTACTACCTGGCAGGACACTACTCACTAATATTGCAGATAAAGGAGACTGTTGATGCTGGAGGTCAAGCCGTGTTATGGTGTAAAAATAGATTGTGGATAGGCCAAGTTAACTGACTAAGATGTCTTGACTCATCCTTTTGTGCAGATGATTTAGGGAAAAAAGAAACAGGGCAAAATTTCTTACAATGTGGTAAATGAGCCTGCATAATATTCCAAATCTTCATGTGAATGCGGAGCAAACTGGTTTCTTGCAATTTAATATTTAGAGAACAGTCATTGAGCTCTGTCAGATATGAAGTTACTTCCGGTTATCTGGATTATGTTGATGAAACAAACAGAAGCGGGAGTAGACACATGCACGTGAGACTGGTAATTTGCGATTTTTGCCATGTTTCATCTTTTATTGGAAGGGGACTTAAGATTGTTAACTACATAATGTCATTTATCACCGAACTGGAGCGTGGCAATGTTGTATTGGAATTTGAACTAAATAAGGGTGATATGGAATGATGAATTACTGATTTTAGGATTGAGTTGAAGCTTCCAGACCATCTCTGTTTATTTTTGCTCGTCGTGACAGTAGGGTGGATATCCAAATGAACCCCAGCCGCATCCTGTTAATTGTTAAGCTTCATCTGGTATGTGTGATTCCTCAAGAACTAGAATGCCAATTTTATTTTATTTTTTTAAATCATAAGTGAAGTTTTGCTCATGGAGAGAAGGATCCAGATATTGTTTCTATAAGATGATGCCCGGAACAAGCAGTTTCTATAGATTACACGTATTCTATATTTGCCTATGACATTATTCGCCCACTAAAGAAGAAAAATACGTCATATCTGCCTTTCAAACTCCATTTCTCAGATACTTCACAAGTCTATTGATGTAGTCCTGATGCAGCTTCTCATCCCCAACAATGGCAGCAACTTCTTTTGCTCGATCTCTTATTTGCTTTCCTTCTTTTGAAACCATAGCTAATCTTAATGATTTTTTAATATCTTCTTTGCTGAATGATCCATCATCCTTCCTGTCCACCTCCACAGCCAAACCTTTCTCTACCAGTGACCTAGCATTCACCCCTTGATCAACAATAAAGGGCAGAACTATAAGACAATGCCCGTACTGCAATGTTTCTATAACAGAACCCCACCCTGAGTGAAACAATGATCCCCCTATTGCTGGATGTGCTAGAATTTCTTGTTGTGGTGCCCATCCTATGCACACAATACCTTTCCTGGACGTTCTGTCGATGAATTCTGGGGGCAGAACATCAGTATCTTCCAAACCCCAGCTGGGTTTCCTAAGTGCCCACAAAAATGGCAATTCTGATAGCTCCAGTCCATATGCTATCTCGTAAATTTGATCTTTGGTCAGTTTACACTCGCTACCAAACCCAACAAGCACAACTGATTGGTGTTCTTGATTGTCAAGCCATTCAAAGATGTTCCTCCACGTTCCATCTGTGATTTCTCTTTGTTCAGGTTTCTCTGGAGGGAGCAACCCTAGCGGAATCACTGGCTTCTCAAGCATTTTCTCGTATATATTCAGGTAATCGCCTTCAATTTCGGGGCAGCTACGAACAAGTGCAGCTTGGCAAGCTGCCATGGTCTTTGCTAACCTTTCAGCGTCTCTTATTCCTGAAACATTCTCACCAAAGAAACCAGGATAGAAACTGCGTGCCTCATAATTTCGAAAAGCTAATAAAGAAGCGAAAGTGATCCATTCTGGTGGTGAAGTTAGACTTTCAGGCGTCGCCCTGAGCCTCTTTTGGCCATGGCCAACTAAATATTCCGGTGACCCCATAAAAGCTCTCATAGCACCTGAGAAAACGGACATGTATAAGAGAGGGATACCGTATTCTTTAGCGATGTCAGCAGCCCAATAAGAGCAGAAGTCAACAACTATCCAATTAGGCTTTTTCATAGCAACAAACTGCTTGAAGGGATGTCGCAATAGATCATAGGCGACTTTCAGATACTGAATTTTCTCTGCAGGGATGTCTACTGTGGCCTCAGCTCCTTCCGGCAAGCGATATTCACCATCTAAAGTTGGCAGTGGAAACCCCACCAAGTCTATAAGAGTTGCCAAGGTTGATGAAAGTTTAGGGAGTCTTTGTATGTTTCTTGGAGTTGAAATAAAGGAGACATGAACTCCAGCTTTAGCTAATGCTATGGAGAACTGGAAAAATGGCATAATATGGCCAAAGGCTGACCAGGGAAGGACTACTACATGCACATCACTTGTTGCCATAGCTATCGCCGACTGTTCAGGAATAAAAAGATATGCAAAGAGGATTTGAAAAGTGTATGTAGGGCAGGTGGAACTAATACTATAATTTATGGTGAGTACAAATGTAAGAAAAGGCTAATGCATTTATAGATTTGGTGAGGGAGAAGGGGTAGTCCCTGCTACTTTTTTTTTTAGTATGATACAATTAATGAGATATAATCACATGAACTCCAAGCTTTGGCTGATGCTATGCATGGAGAACTGAAAAAAAAAAAAAAAAACTCATATAATAATATATCACACAAAGGGCTAGGCTTAGGCTGGTGGTAACAACTGGAAGGTGCAATATGCATTTTCATAAATTTTTTTTTTATCCGTATAAATGCACACATAAAAAATTCAAAGTGAAAGATGCTGAGCTGCTTATATATTATTCGGTTGCAAGTCCTTTCCACATTTTTCTACTAACAATTTGGCAATAATACAATACAACCAAATTAATTATTTCCTATCAAATAAGTATTTTAATTATTAATTTTATTAGTTAATCCACCCAATTAATATATACTATTAATAATTAGTATTCATAATAATTAATAATTCAATTATTTATTAGTTATTAATTATAAATTAATAATAAATAATAATAATATTTTTAATTTAATAGCTAAATCTAAATTATTAGTTTTTTTTATGAAATTACTTATTTATTTTGATTCCCAAATAATTTAAAATGAAAAATTTAAAGTTAAAAGTGTGTATTGCTAATAATTATTATTTATGATAACTATTAATTAGTTATAAATAGCAAATTAGTAGTCAACATTAACAATACTCTGTGATGTTATAATTAATACATAAGTTATTAGTTATTCTTGTTAAATTATTATTTATTTATTTTAATTTTTAAATATTTAAAAGTGAAAATTTTATATTTTATTTTATATTAATTCTTAAAGATTAAAAATAAAAATTTTATTTTCAATGATATGAGAAATTAAAAATTAAATAATAGAATATCCATACCGGTGTGAAATCGAACTTAACTCGCCTACTTTTACTTGATGGGAATATATCACAGTTTGTATTGAAATCAAGGAAAATTTTTATTGCCTCCATCATTGTTAAGCTCACTAATCCTCGGAGTATCCAATACCAAACCAACAAATTGCTCAACCTTATAACTGAGCCACTATTAAAATTACAGTAAAATGTTGTTTAAATATGAAAAATCCAGAATATATATGCACTGGGATAGAGAAATCTTCTAATGGGATTAATTTTTAATTCCTTCTGTCTTGCTCGTAATCACAACAAACCAATATTATGCGTTGACGTCACAAAAATCAAATTTGAAAGAAATTATTAGATGAATTTGATAAAAAAAATAATTTTTTATATTTTCAGATAAATTCTATGAATTTTGAATATATAATACACTAATTCTTTATGCATAAAGTCATCTAGTGATTCTTTCGATTTTGGGTCCCAAATCCGAACCACTTGAATTGCTTTCCAATTTAAAAGTAAAAAAAAAAAGTAATAATGATAATTAATAATTGCTTTTGCTTTCATTATTCTATGAATTAGCTGTTCTGTGCTCTACTATTTTATTATCGTGTTGCATCAACATGGCTGAGCGAAGGGAAAGCAAACAAAATCAGATTTGTATTTTTTATTTGACTTTTGAT
The DNA here is from genome assembly GCA_949677035.1 of Omphalea diandra. Taxonomy (NCBI): domain Eukaryota; kingdom Viridiplantae; phylum Streptophyta; class Magnoliopsida; order Malpighiales; family Euphorbiaceae; genus Omphalea; species Omphalea diandra. The sequence continues at coordinate 22,167 of CATIWR010252098.1, forward strand.
CAGTTTTTGTTGCCCTTTCATGATCTATCGCAAGAGATTTTTCGATGTGACAGAATTTGATTAAAAATAACTCTGATTTTAATAGACAGTGACTCCTTCAAAAGCTCAATACAGATGGAACCCAATCCAAAAAACAAAATGAGAAAAGTAAAAAAACAAGGAAACTGACACTTTTTTGGACAAGGGGGATACGAACTCGAGCAATAAGCTCGAGGAGCTGATGAACTTACCAGCACAACTAATCTGCTTGTGCAAAAGATAAAATGAAACTTAAAAATGGAGATTTAGCATTCCTTACTGAATGAAGTACTGATTGGCTATCACTTCTCAGCCAGGCCCTTTCACACAGAAGTATATTTATTGTTCTTTAGGAACTCCACAAATTGACCAATATAATACTCATGCAACTTATGATCTCCGAAAATCTCAGCAGCTTTGCTTGCACGAGCCCTCAATTCTTTCCCTTCCTCCTCCACCATTGCCATTCTCAAAGCCTTAGCAACATCATCTCTATTAAACGATCCATCTTCCCTCCTCTCCACTTCCACACCCAATCCTTTCTCCACTAAAAGCCTAGCATTCAAAGGTTGGTCAATGATAAATGGTAACAATACAAGACTGTGACCAAATTGTAGGTTTTCAATGATAGACCCCCATCCTGAATGAAACAATGACCCTCCTATTGATGGGTGTGCTAAAATCTCCATCTGTGGTGACCATCCCATACAAACTATCCCTTTTCCACCTGTCCTTTGGCCAAATCCTGGAGGTAAAGCATCAAGATCCTCATTTGCCCAGCTGGGTTTCCTTAGTGCCCATAGAAAAGACAATCCTGACTGCTCGAGCCCATATGCTATCTCATAAACGTGATCTTTGCTTAGCTTAAATTCGCTACCGAATCCTACAAAAACAACAGTTTTAGGCTTCTGTTGATCAAGCCACTTAAAGACTTCAGCCCACGAACCATCATCAGCAATTATATCTCTTGCTTTTGGTTTCTCTGGCGGCAACAGGCCTACAGGAAGCACAGGTCTGCCTACTACTTTATGATATGCATTCAAGTAATCATGTTCAAACTCTGTGCAGCTACGAATAGCAAAAGCTTGGCAAGAATTCAATATTTTAGCAACCCTTTCAGCATCCGACATTCCAGAATCATTCGTCTTATATATCCATTCGAAAGCATCGATAGCTTCATGCTTTCGATAAGCTACCGATGAAGGGAAGTCAATCCATTCCGGTGCAGAGGTCATACTCTCCCACGACGGTCGAAACCTCTCCCGAGTGTCACTAGCCAAGCAGCCTGGATGGGAAAGAAAAACATGCGAAGCAGCAGAGAAGACAGATAAATGCATTAAAGGGACTTTGTTTTCTGCTGCAATCTCGACCATCCAATGACTGATCAAGTCGATGATAATCCAGTCCGGCTGTTGATCTGCAACAAACTGCTTCAAGGGGTGTTGCAACTGATCATATGCAAACTTGAGGTACTCGACTTTATCAGCAGGAAGATCGACGGTGGCCTCTGCCCCATTTGGGAAGGGATCGTTGTCTGTTCTTGGCAGTGGGAACTCTACTAAGTTTATAAGTGTTTGTAAATTTTCAGGAATCGTGGGGAGTCTTTGGACATTTTTCGGAGTTGAGACAAAGGAGACTTTAACTCCAGCTTTGGCCAAGGAAATGGAAAGTTGAAAGAATGGGATAAGGTGGCCGAAGGCAGACCATGGAAGCATCACTACGTGACGCTGATATTTTTCCATTTTTGCACAGAAAATGTTGTAATGCACTGTGCACAAAGTACTAAATATGTGTGTGTGTGTATATATATGGAACAAAAAAATCCATAACGCTTATAATCTAAATTAAGGGTTGCGTTGCCTTAACTAGGTAAATAATCTGTTTAGCTTTAGAATCAGGCTATATATATCTCTCTCTTCTCTCTTTTTTAAGGGTTTGGCCAATCCCTTAGCCTCGACATAAATAATGAGATTCTCACTTTTTGTTCTTTGGCCAAAACCTTATTCTGCATACAAATAAAGTTTTAGGGTCAGATTTTTTTACTTTTTATGGGTAAAAACTTTTTTTTTCAAATTAAAAAAATGACTCTAATTAGACAAAAATGTAATTTTTTAAAAATTATTCCAGTATATATATATATATATATATATATATATATATCTATATATATATATATATATATAGATATATATATATAT
>CATIWR010252103.1:0-23449 GCA_949677035.1 Omphalea diandra
TATATATATATATATATATTTTCAAATCTAATATCACTAAATTATAAACCACTCAAATATATATATAATCATTGAAATAAAAAGAAAATGCTATGATGAACATCATATAGTTCTATCCATCCAAAGACCCGCTGAACTCGGTACCAAAAAATAATAATAAGAAAATGAGAACTGGACAAATTTGGGAGACAAAAAACTAATGGCCAGTCCACAATTTTCGTTTGCTTCCTTTATTTGTCACCAGACAGCGACCTTTTGTTTTTTTTTTACTAGACATGACGATTAAGGACCAAAACGTCCTGTGGTTGCGGCTAACATTCGTACATGGTCAACAATTATTGTTATTGTTGCAGCAGCAACCTATTTCTGTTATGTTTTTCTTTTTTTGTAGGTTTCCATTTGTTTATAAGTAATAATAAATTACAGTTTAATTTAATCTTCAGCCATGGTGGACACAAAAGAAAATAGAGATATAATATAAATAAAAGAGAGCAATTTCTCATTATTCGGATAAAATAAGTAAATAAACTCATAATTTAATTATCAACACAAAATATTTAGAGTTCTAAATCCTGTACAATCTCAGACTCTGATACCACATGTAAGAATTTGTTTAGGATATAGTATATGAATTTGGAACACCAATCAAAAGCGAAGCAGAAATGAATTTTATATCTATTTGTGAATTAGATCTAAGATTGTTTTGAGCTATAATTACAACCACTGAAATTAAGTACCAAAAAAATAGATCAGAATGATTGAAAACGAGAGCAAAGTCTTTCGCTTCTTGACATTCTCTCAAGATGACTACTAATGGGTATAACAGTTAGGGTTAGGGTTAGAAGATAGAAGAAGAGATTTACCTTATTTATAATGAATTTAATAGGCACACTCATCACATATTCATGTTAAATTAGATCTACACATGACCGTATTCCATATCGACCCACTAAAGGTATCATAAACTCATAACCTATTTCATAATAATTTAATTAGGTTTATCTATTAATCAATAAACTATATTATTCAATCCATTTTATAAAAAAATTAAAACAAACCAATAATTAATATTAGCCCGCACAAAAAATTCTAACAACTTTACCATTTTATATCTTGCAAGATGTTATATCTTTCGTTTCTTAAATTGATATAGAGAAATTACTAAAAATTACTTTGAAAGTCTTTATTCAATTAAGAATATGTTACTAATCATCCACTTTTTTATGGCTAAATGTCAGAATGGAATTATTGTTTGCTTTTTAAATGTAGGCTTTATTTTATTAGATGTAGAAGTCCTTATCCTCATATTACATGTAATCATGTTATTATTTTTCTTGTTATTTAGTTATTATTTAATTATTATTTAATATTATTTTTATTTTTATTTTAAAATGTCATTTTTTAATTAAAATCATCCGTTAATATAAAAATAAATGCACTTGAGAGCATGTGTTATATATATATATATATATATACACACACACACATTGATGTGAAGGCCAATTTGGATATTAAATATGTATAATTATTAATATTAACAGGATAATATGAATATAGTGTAATATGGATTGAAATCTTTTACTTCTAGCAATTAACTTTCTTTATGATTGGAATCGTCCAACAATTAGAACATTTAAGGGAAAAAATTTAATAATATAAAACTAAATGAGGAATTCGATGTTACTCAACCTAATTTATATTTGGAATAGTGGCAAAAAAAAAAAAACTTACATTGGGTTTCTTTTAATAGTTGGTTACATAGACATCATAAAATGTGAAATTGATTATTGTTGTCTCTTACATGATAGAATAAAGTTAGGAAGTAGTTCATTGAGGTAATTTAAAAGAGATTGAATCCTTGGACATCCTCAAACTCTTCCTATGCCTTTTCTATTCTTTTATCGACCAAAAAGGAATTTTTTCCCCCATTAATATATTCTTCAGCTTTAGTTGCTAAAGGCAAAGAGAAATTTAACAATAATAGTGGCATCCTATTAAGGCATTATGCTATGGGTGTTAGAAGGGGAAAGGAGGTCATGAGATATATACATTGTAGTGATGTTATCGAAAAAGAAGAACAACATGATTACTTGTAAATATTATCAACACAATTTATGGTTTTGGCCAATATGTAGTTTTTAATTTCTCTGAAGTATATTCATATTTTGTTACTTTTAGTCATATATGAGGATATTAATGGAGTTTTATGTTTAAATTTAATAGTTTTGATTTGATTTTAGGTTTATTTTGAACCACAAGTTTAATTTTTGAATTCTTTTGAGATTTTTTTACAATATATATATATATATATATATATATATATAAAAGGAGAGAGAGAGAGAGAGATTGACCAAGCTGCTAATCAAGGGATTTATCCAATTATCAATCCATCAATTATATGATCAAAATTAACTTAATAATAGCATTATATAATTTATGACAAAACTTTTTTAGCTTCTCACAATTTGTTCCCTAAATAAAAGAGATGTGCCATAATAATAGCTTAATAATAACTACATAATTAATCAAACACAGTTTGATATTATTATTCAAGACACATCTTTATTAGACAAATTATATACTATAAAATCAAACCAATGAATCCTATATGAATATGCAAATCATGTCATGTATTCATTTTATGATAATTGGTTCTTCCTCCTTCTCTCTTGTCTTTTTCTGTGATAGATGATTTCTCGTCTTTCAACTTCTCTCCCTTTGTTTTCTTTCTTCTTCTTCTTTAATCATCTTGATGGCAATAATCAGATTCTGGAAATAAGCCTTAATATCTCATTTGATGGTTTTCAATATCAAATTATCCAAAGTTGAAATTTTATTTATCAAATGAGCAATAGTAAGAACTATTTCTCCTTAGACTTACAAGGAATATAAATAAACAATAAAAGAGACTTTGCAATAAACAAATAGTAAAAGAGTTTAGCAATCTTAGTGAGATTTCTACATTTTCTTTTAGTAATACCATTTTATTGAGGAATTTTTATACAAGATGTTTGATTGATTATCCTATTGGAGCCAAGTAAATTTTTAAAATTATAAGAAATATACTCCCTACCTAAGTCATTCCTAAAACACTTGATAACAATTGAATGTTGAGTTTTGATAATGGCTCAAAAAACATCAAAAATACCTACAAATTCAATAACATTTCATAAAATAACCCCAATAATGAGCATAGTCATTAATAAACTAAATATGATATCATAACTTGCCCTTTGTTGGTATAAGAGAGTTTCCCACATATCATAATGAATAAGATTGAAATGAGCACAAGAAAAAAAATAATTCTATAAGAAATAAATTAAAAATTTTGGCATTATAACTGTTATAATAAAAATATCATGAGTTTGCAAATTTTCTGATGCTATTATAAAGTCAAAATCTATAAGTAAGAGCAAATATATGACTAAGGCAAGAATGTCATAAGTAAAAAATAGAAGAATAATTCCTTAAACATAATGTTGACAAATTGATGCTTGAGGTTGATGTCATAATAATTGGTACTTTAAGCTGATCCAAAATATAAAGTCTCTCTTTCTTATGACCAATCCTAATTATCTTCTGGGATTGTATACTGCACATAAAAGAAAAGAAAAACCAATTAAAAATCCAAGATCACATAACTAATAAAAAAAAGCAAGTTTCAAAATAAAACTAGGAACATGAGATACATTGGGAGGAAATAAACAAGGTATTGAAATTGAATCAATACCTATAAAAGGTATGAAAGTGTCATCATAAGTCAAAACTCACATAAAAGACTTGAGTGATAAAGAAATAAAGGATGACAAGTCAAGACACATATGGTGCAAAACATTAGAATCTAAAACCTAAATGGGAGAATATATACCTAAGTAATAGAGGATGAAAACTTATATGAGAGGAAGCAAACATGACATATGGCTATATGGTAAGAAACTTCTGAAGTTGCTCGATCATAACTAGATATGAAGATCGAATAACCATTGCAGTGTTACGAGTACGTGATCTAGAGGACCATTATTGTGATTGGATTCCAAGCTCCCATGGTTGAATTTGTTGTTAAGGTTGTAGAGAACAAACATTATAGTGATTTGATATGATTATTGAAGCTCCTACTAGTCCTTATTTAATGTTTTAGTCCATTATGCCTTTTGGTGACCCTTTTGCTTATTAAGATGCATTTGTAAAGCATTTTATGTGGCCTAGGTTGATTGTTGTTATAAGGTATTTATGAAGCTACAAAAACTAATGGAATAGATATTGGAGAAATAGCATTTCCTATATAAGACTTAAGGTGTATCTCCTAACCTAAAAAAATCACTAACTACCGGATCAACAAAAGGCAGTGAATTGTGATGCAAAATTTATTATGCATACAAATGCACTAATAAACTGAATATTGGACTGCTAGAATTAAGACATATTAAAATAGTAGTTGAGTAACTGATTGTATAAAGCACAAACTTCACTACTTGGAAATTATATATGTAATGAGCTTTATGATAAATGAGTCGTTAAAAGAATAGGGAATTATTACTTTAAGCTATATAAAGAAACAAGGAATATTTGCAATGAAGGTATGAAAAGAAAATACAAAATCCCTTTTCTCTTAAATTTCATCTCTTCTTTTTTCTCTCTCTACCTCCTTCTCTTCTCAAATCTTTTCCTTCTTTATTCCTTCCCATTTCTCTTTCCTTTTGCCAATTTATCTTTTGCAGCTGATTCATGAAACCCAGCCTATAACAACTGGTATCAAAGTAGTTAGATATGGAGAAACCAATCACTTCCTATACAAAATCGTCAAAAAGGCCTTAAACTCTACATGGCTAATAGGAACTAAATCCAGGTGTTAGAAGAATAAATGCAGACTGTGACCATGAAAATTTAAAAGTTGTAAGGTAACTTGCAATAGGCTATGGAATCTAATACTATTTAGATTGCAAAGCTCGACTCCAAGCTAAATTCAAACCAAATAGATTTTAAATCCTTCCTCGAACATATTCAAAATCCATTTAAGTTACTATTGGAATGACTTCTAATTATAAATAAAGGAAAAAAAGGTCATGCCAATAGGAAATATTAATTCCCTACCTTCAATCCTTATCCTAGAATAAGACAATAAGAGTCCTTGATCTGCTAGACTTCGAGCTCAAGGAAACCTTCCATAGGATGCTAGAGGTCTACTATGAAAAAAGGCAAGGATAGAGGAGAATGTAGCTAAACAATGGTGAAAGATCTTCCTAGTAAACACTTGGGTAACTTTGAACTACATTGCCTTATTCTGAATCAACAACACTAATAGTAGAGCTTCATGAGGAGGACCACTAATTAAGTTGGATCCTCCCTATTTTGGTGGGTCTAATCCATAAAGCTAAAATGTAAATGCCATAAGTATTTTTAGATCTATAACATACTAGAAACTCATAAGGTGAAATTAATAACTCTCTTCTTCAGAGAGAAGCCTGATAAGTGGTTTCAAGGGTGGTAGCTTCAATAAGAGGTGGTGACATAGGAATCAATTACAAACAAACTTTGTAAAAGATTTGGAGATTAAAGCTAGAGTGAATAGTAAGGGCATTCAACAAACTATATCAATAAAGGTCTACAATAGATTATTAAGAGAAATTTGAAGAACTTAAGTCCCTGAGGCTTAAATTTAACCTAAATCTCAATGAATCCTACTTTATTTCAAGCTATATTAGTGGCTTAAGTGAGCAGTTAAAACTTATGGTGAAAATGTTGAAACTTCCTACCTTTAACCAAGCATTTAAGTAGTCCAGATTGCAAGAGCAAACCATAAAGGCCACAATTAAAAAAAAAAAAAAAGCTGGAAACAAACCATACAAATAAAATTTCCCTTTTAACTGCAAAAATTATCCAAACACCACTTCAAAACCACTATACCTATATAACCATCCCACCAAACCACTAGAAAGTATAAATACCTACCTCAAACATACAAAATTACCTAAGGCCTTGAGCATTAAAAACTAAAAATACAAACCCCCACAGACCTTTAAAAACCCTTTCCTGCTTGTTTGAAGTGCAAAGATAGATTCTTCCTTAGTCATCAATATAAGAAGTAATTGTTAGTAATCGACACAATTGGAGAGCATGATTATTTTGAATTTGTAAGGTTAATTTGGAAAAAATGTGAAGATGGTAAAATCTATCTTCATGTTATTGATGGCAATTACTCTCATAATACATTCAAGATAAGAAGCAAAATTAAGGATAAGGTTGTAGTAATTTTGTTAGACATAAAGACTACTCATAGCTTTCTAGATGCTCAATTGACTAAAGTAACTCAGGTCAAGTTAGAGAAGGCATCTCCATTAAGCATCACAGTCACCAATAGGTAGAAGATGATTAGTAACCTTAAGGGTATGAGGTTCTAATGGGAGATGCAGAACCACACTTTCTCATTCAATCTAAGGATCTCTAAACTTGGGGAATACAACATGTTCCTTGGAGTAGATTGGCTAATGCAATACAATCCACTATTATATGATTTCAAGATTCCAAAGGTACCATTTGATAAAAAGGGGCAACATGTGGAATTAGTTGGAATAAAAGAAAATAATTCTCACAAAATCATGTCCTGTAAGAGGGTATAAAATTTCTTTAAAAGGAAATGGACTAGTATGCATTTTACTATATTTTTTATACAAACTAATACTATTGAGCATATGTGTACTACTAATATGGGAATTTCTCAATCAACAAAATTATTGATTCAAATGTATGATAAAGTTTTTAAGGAATCTACTTAATTACCACCTTTCAAAACTTATAATCACTATATTACCCTTTAAACCCATTCTCAAATAGTTATCTTAGACCTTATAAATTCAATCATTTTCATAAAACTAAAATTGAGAAACAAGTGAAATAAATGCTTGAGCAGTCTATTATCCAATCGAGCTAAAGATCTTTTGCATCATTAGTTTTCCTGGGAAAAAAATATGAAACATAGGGGTTTTGTATCGATTACAAACAACTTAACTCTGTTACCATCAAAAATAAATTTCCTATAGCCATTATAGATGATCTCTTACATGAACTTCATAATACCAAGTATTTCTTCAAATTGGACCTTAAATCAAGGTACTTCCAAATTAGAATAGAAGAACCTCATATACCAAAAATAACTTTTAAAACACACCATGGCAACTATGAATTTAAGATTATGCCCTTTGCCTTGACTAATGCTCTTGCGACATTTTAGGCTTTAATCAATAATATTTTTGCCCCATTTTTAAGAGAGTTTGTCTTAGACTTTTTTTAATGACATTTTAGTTTATAACATAGACATGACCACTCATTTGGCTCATTTGGAAATTATTTTTCAAACTTTTATTAATAATGAGCTCTTTGTTAAGCTTTTCAAGTGCTCTTTTGCACAAACACAGTTGGAACATTTAGGGCATATCATTTCATAAGTTGGTGTACATACTAATTCCACCAAGGCGAAAGCTATGTTGATATCACCAATTCCAATGAACATCAAAGTATTATGAGGATTTTTAGGGCTTAAAAGTTACTATAGGAAGTTTGTGAAAGGCTATGGAATGAATAACAGGCCATTGACTGAGATACTAAAAAAGGATTCCTTTCACTAGAATGCAAAATCTTTAGCTACCTTTTAGCAATTAAAGTATGCCTTGTCTATAATCCAATTACTAGCTCTCCTAGATTTCACATAACCCTTTGTTTTAGATATTGACGATTATGACAATGGAATTAAAGCAGTTTTGATGCAAAATAATCAACATATTACTTACCTTAATAAGACATTGAGTCTAAGAAACCAAACATTATTTATCTATGATAAGGTACTTCTTCCCATCTTGTTTGCAATCACTTAGTGGTGACACTACCTTGAGCAATCTCATTTTATCATAAAAACAGACCAACAAAAGATTAAGTTCCTACTTCAATAAAGACTTCATATGCCTACATTTAACAAAAGGGGATAACCAAATTATTAGGGTTGGATTACTGTATTTAATGCAAGGCAATGATAACAATATGGTTGATGCACTGTCAATGAGGGGTATAGAAGAAGGAAGTCTTTATGTCTCACTTTTATGGTGATTTTCAATTGGTTACAAGAAGTGTGTGCCTCTTATTAAGGTTATCCTAAGGCACAACACCTCATTTTTGCACTCCTTATTGATTCTCAATCACTGCAGCACTATTCTTGTGTCTATGGCTTCTTAAAATATAAAAATAGAATTTATATCAATGTTGCAACTATACTCAAATATAAATTTTTGATTGAGTTTCATGACTCTCCAATTGGAGGACATTCAGGTGTCGTAACAACTTATGCAAGGGCCAAATAGTACTTTTATTAGCTGTCTGAAAACATACACCATTAATGGGTAGCCACTTCTGTTATTTGTTATAATGCAAGGATGAATCAATCGCTTATGTTGGACTAGGTTGGTTAAACCTAAGTCAAAACTCTCTTTTAATCTTAACAATATAGATTAAAAGGTTCTAATATCAATTTTTAATGTTATTCTTATAGAATTTAAGTTAGAAACTCATTAGAAGTTGAATGAAAGTGAAATGTATTAAGTGTCAAAATTGTCCCCTAAATAGTGACCAAAACTTAGAGGTCTCGATCGCTACTCTAGAAAAACATGGGATCAAAGTGGATAATTTGATTCATGGCGACTGTAGTGGTAAGAGTTCTGACCACTACAGTCAAACAATTTGGGAAAAACTCTAATGGCCAACTAAAGGACCAGTCAAGCTAAACCACATGTCAAGTAGCCATTTGAAGTTTTAAAATTTGCTACAACGAATTATGGTAGCAACTGCAATCCACTTTTATCTTGGAACTCAAAATCTCCAATCTAGTTTGTGGTGGATATAGTGCCCCACTATCTCAATGCTATCTTAAGTAGTGGCTATAACATGAGAGTCTTGACCATGACCTCTATAATCCATCAAAAGGTACCAGTGGCTAGTTTTTGAAAAACCAATGCTAGATTGCTAAATGTCACTAGCTGTTAGACACATTTAAACATTGCAACCTAGAAATAGCAAAATTCAGAGCAAAAACTAATTTGCGATCATAACTTTCTATTGTGATTGTGACTAGCTCTGATAAAAATTAAATGTAATATTTGCCAACCTAACTTTGGAGATTTACATATAGTTTCATTTATAATGGCTCTTTAGTGGTTGAAACTTATAAATACTCTACCAAATGGCTTTGAATGCAATAGGATAGCATTTAAATATGACAAGACTCTTGCAATTTGATTTCTCAATAATTTAACTCATTTATTCATTGTACTTAGGTTGTTAAAGGTTAGGTGTTAGCCATAAACACTTTGGGTATGGGTTTTACAATAAGCCTAAGTGATAAAACACTTGTTTAAGGTTGTGTATGAGTCTTAAATACACTTATAATTGGGTTTAGTACAAGCCTAAACACTAAGTTAGGTTTGAGCTTATAAAATACTAATAAAAGTTAGTGAAATACCCAATTAAAAAATTGGGGAGTAGGTGTAAGGTTAGTTAACACTCGAACCACTATAAATTGCTTGTGTTAATTCTTCTCCTATTCTTTCTCTAACTTTCAATTGCTTACATTCCCTCCAAAATTTTAAATTTTTCATCAATTGAACCCCCTTTCTTGGTGTACAATGGCCCAATTTTTATCCTAGTCTCTTGCAGCCCTTATTGCTTCTTTCTCGAGCATAGTAGACATTGTAAACAATTACCTAAATCTAAAGGAAAAAATATATTTCTTGTGGTGGTTGATCAACTTATTAAATATGGTCATATCCTTACCTCACTTCTCCTTTCACTAGCCCTAAAGTTGTTTAACATTTTATGGATAACATCTTTAAACTTCATAGAATGCCATAAATAATTATGTCGTATTGTGATAAAATCTTTCGAAGTCTATTATGGCAAGGGCTCTTTAAATCCCATAGCACTAAGTTGTTGTTAAGCATAGCCTACCATCAGCAAACAAATGGTCAAATAGAAAAGTTAAATAGGTGTTTGGAAAGTAGGCATAGGGTTGGTTAACACTTGAACTACTATAAATTGATTATGTTGATTCTTCTCCTACTCTTTCTCTAACTTTTAATTGCTATCAGAGTTTGAGTCTCAAAATTCATCTTATCTTCTTGAGAAAAGATCATGGCACGAAAAGGAATCCACACTCACCTTAAGCCATTCTTTGATGGATTCAACTATGCTTATTGGAAGTATAGAATAGAGATCTATCTTGATAGTGATGTGGTGGATCTTTGGGATATAGTTGCAAAGGAGTGGAAGCCACCCACTAAAGTTGTAGATGGTAATGAATAGTTACTTCTTAAAGAAGAATGGGTTGAGGCCCATAGGAAGGCAAATGGCAAGAACAAAAGAATAATGAAAATCATCTTAAGTTCCATTTCAAAAGAAGAATGCTAAAGAGTTCAACATTGTCACAACACTCATAGAATATGGAAAGCCTCGGATAACTACCATGAAGGGCACAATACAAATGAAATCAAGTAGATGGGGGTATGTATGTAACCAAGTATGAACTCTTCATGATGAAGGAGATTGAAACCTTTATTGAAATGACAAATAGACTCCTTGCCATTGTTAACAATATGAAGAAGTATGGGAGAACTCTCACCAACCATAAGGTAAATACTAAAATTTTCAAAATGCTTCCTTTGGAAAAGTTTGGGGCTATACAGAAGAATCCAATAAATACATTAGTAAAGTACTAATTGATGTCCTCATTAGAAAACTTCTTACTCATGAGATAATAAAAAAAAAAAGATAAAGAAATGAAGAGGAAGAGAGCACAAAGAGAAAAAGGTGAGAAAAAAGACACTTGCTCTCAAATCCTCTAACAAAGACAAAGATGCTCAAGTGATAGTAATGAAAGTGAAAAAGATGAAGAAGAGTTAGTTATGCATTCAAGGAGATCCAAAGAGCTCTTGAAGAGAATAAAGGAAAGAAGAAACCTAAAAAAGGTATCATTCAACTTTAAAGATAATAAGAATGATATGTTTTGCTTTGAATGCAAAGAACAAGGTCACATCAAATCAAATTGCTACAAACACAATAAGAAGAAGAAGAAGAAGTGGGACAACAGAAAGAAAAAAGAGTTTAAAGCAACTTGGGATGATAACTCAAGTGAAGAGCATGAAGAAGATGAGGTTTCGAACTTTACTTTATGGCTCAAGAGGACTCCTCTAATGAGGTAAGTACTTCCTTTCGATCTTGTAATAATATTAAGTCATTAGGATAAGGATGAGGATGATAAGCAACTTGAAGCCATGTTCTTGAAATGTGATAAATACAAATTCAAAAACAAAGTTTATAATAAAAAATGTTCTAAACTATAAGATGATTTTAAAAGTTTAAATGATCTTGTCTTTGTAGCTTGAGAACCTCTAATGAGGAACTCAAGAAATCTTTAGAACAATTTTCACAAACCCTATCCTTTCTTGAATCTCTAAGGAAAGAGAATGATTCTTTGAAAAATAAAGTTATTGATTTAAGAAATTTTATTTTAAAATTTCATAAAGGAAAAATAAGCTTTGCATATGCTCATTGTATCTTGAAGACCACATCTTGTGAGACATGATCTTGGTTTTAATGATTCTTCTAAATCCACATCCTCTCCTTCTACTTTCATTACAATATTAACACCTCAAACGTCTAGCATAAAGGTGATTAGAAAGAAGAGTGCTCTAAGCACTAAGCCTTTTATGCCTAAAGGCAAGGGAAAAACGCCCCAAAGATTAAAGGTTAAGCCTTAAATGGCTAATCATACTTTTATGTATCAAAAGAGGCATGCACAAAAAACACACACCTCTTATTCTTCACCACACATGTTCTTGCATGCATACACATGACCATGGCATGACAAAGTCCCCTAATCATGCTAAAACTACTCATAGGAGAAAGACTAACAAGATTAAACATTAATGCCATTATTGCATGAAATTTAGACATATTAAAGTGTTTTGTTACATTAGGAAGGCATAAATCAAACTTGAGGATACTTCCAAGCCCCTAGGAGCTAAGTATAGTTAGGTACCTAAACAAAAGTGAACTTGTTTTATTTTTATAGGAATGCTAAGAAGCCACTAATGAAAAAGATAAAGATTAACATGTGAATAGTAGGTGTTCAAAGCATTTGACTAGAAAAAAGAAACTATTCACATCCATTAAAGAAAAGGATGATGGCAATGTGACATTTGGAAATACTATCGAGGATAAGGTAATTGGCATTGATGTAATTGGTAAGAAAGGTTGCCCCTTTATTTATAATGTTCTTTTAGTTGATGGTTTAAAGCATAATTTATTGAGTGTAAGTCAATTATGTGACCAGGGTATCAAAAGTTAACTTTGATTCTAAAGAGTGTCTTGTCTCCACCTGGTAGAAGAGAATGTAGCCTTTAAAGGTGAGAGAATTTGGCTAACCAATCTTTTAAGTGTCTTGTATCTATTAACAATGAAGCATGGCTTTGGCATAAAAGACTAGGACATGCAAGTATGGAGCTTGTTCAAAGTCTATCCAAAAAGGAGCTTGTTGTAGGTCTTCCTATGCTAAAGCATCCCATGAGACAAAAAATGTTATAAGTACATCTAGACATTTCAATTCATTCATATGGACTTAATTAGACCTACTAAGAATGCTAGCCTTAATGGAAACTATTATGCATTTGTCCTAGTTGATGACTACTCTAGGTTCACTTGGGTTAGTTTCTTGGCTCATAAGAGTGATTTTTTTTATGCCTTTAAAAGTTTTGCTAAATGTGTTCTAAATGATAAAAACAAGTTACTTCATTTCTTATATTATAGGTAAACACAGGAAGGAATTTCAAAATAAACTTTTTGAAAATTATTATTTAGAGAATGAGATTTCACACAATTTTTTGGCTTTTAGAACATCATAACAAAAATGGTGTTGTGGAGAGAAATAATAAAACATTGGTTGAGATGGCTAGGACAATGCGTGATGAGCTTTCTTTTCCAAATTACTTTTGGGTAGAAGCCATTAAAACCTTTTTTTTATATTGTAAATAGAGTTTTCAAAAGATCAATTATAAAAAAAACATCTTATGAGATATGGAATGGAAGAAAATCCACGCTTTCATAACTTAAAGTGTTTGGTTATAAGTGTTACATCTTGAATACTAAGGACAACCTTGAAAAATTTGCTTCTAAAATCAATGAGGCTATTTTCTTAAGTTATTCCACTACTAGTAAGGCTTATAGAGTCTTCAACAAAAAGTTCATGATAGTTTAAGAGTCAATGAATGTTGGTTTTGATAAGTCTAGTAAACTTGATCTAGGGAAAAGTACTTTTATTGATAATCTTGTAGGTGACTTTGAGAAGTTGGAGCTTAACTCCACACCAAAGGAAAATGTGATTAATCTTAGAGAAGAAGAGCCACCTCAAGAAGTAGAATAAGTTCAACTTCAACAAGAAGATGACCAAGCTCAACAACTACCTAAAGATTGGAGGTACTCCAAGAATCACCCAAAGGAGCAAACCATTGGTGAGACCTTTAAAGTATTAAGTATTGGAGCTTAATTAAATGCATTAGATAACAATCTTGCTTTTGTTTATCAATTGGAGCCAAAGTCAATTAATGAGGCACTTGATGATGAGTGTTGAGTGATTGTTGTGCAACAGGAATTCAATCAATTTGAGAGAATTAAAATTTTAAAACTTATCCCTAGGTCAAAGGATCACCTGATTGTTAGAAATAAATGGGTATGTAGGAACAAGTTAGATAAGCAATATTCCTCATAAGAAACAAAGATAGATTGGTTGCCAAAAGTTACAACCAAGAATAAGGCATACATTATGATGAAACCTTTGTCTCGTTATAAGATTAGAGGCCATTAGGATTCTTTCTGCATATGCATGTCACATGAATTTAAGGCTTTTTCAAATGGATATTAAAAGTACATTCTAAATGGTTTTATTAAGGAAAAGGTCTATGTAAAACAACCTCGCAATTTTGAATCTCATTATTTACTAAACTATGTTTTCAAATTAACTAAGGCCTTGTATGGTTTGAAACAAGTTTCACAAGCTTCGTATGGAAGGCTTATGTTATTTTCTTTTGAAAAATGATTTTGAAAAGGAAAAGGTTGAAACAACTTTATTTGCAAAAAGGCATGACAATGACATTTTGATTGTTCAAATTTATGTTGATAATACTATATTCGATGCTACTAATGATGAATCACTTTGCAAGAATTTTGTAAAGTGTATGATTAGGGAATTTGAAATGAGCATGATGGGTGAACTTAAGTTCTATAAATAAGTAAAGCAAAAAGGGCATCATTAACTAATCAAAGTACATTAAAAAGCTACTTAAAAGAATTACAATGGATGGTTGCAAGAGTGCCAAAACACTAATGAGCTCAACAATAAAGCTTGATAAGGATGAATCAAATAAGCCAATAGATGAGAGGAAATATAGAGGTATAGTAGGCTCTCTCCTCTGTCAAACTGCTTCTAAACTCGATCATGTATAGTATTTACTTGTGCGTTCATTTTCAATCATGCCCTAAAAAATCTCATTTGCATATGGTTAAGAAAATTTTAAAATATTTACGTGGCACCATGCATCTAGGCTTATGGTATCCTAAGAATTCATCTTCATCTGGCATTTTAGTTTTTTATATTCAAATTGCACAAATTGTTCATCAATATATCAAATGGTTCACTCTATGGTTAAGACATTTGATAAAATTCTATTTTAAGCTTGTTTTTTAAAATAACCTATCAATCATTATCAAAATCACCTATCGTGCTTATTATTTACAGGACAATTTATTTTTCAAACTCTTTCAAACATCGCATTCGTTATTTTAAATTGCCACTATGCAAATTCAAAATATTCAAATTCTTATTATTTTCTCATGACCTTTAGAGGAATTTTTTTTACTATTACTCATAATTTCATAATTCACGATCGCTGCATATATATAGTGATCGTGACTTTCAAGTAATCGCTGGAAAATAATCATTAAACTACCAAATGGTAAAACTCACTCATTTAATGCGTTTAGACCATTTTTCTACCATTCATATCTCATGTATGTCTATTTAAACCTCCTTAAAACTTTTTCTCTCACTTTTCTAACTTTCTTTCTCATTTCACCTTAAATTTTCATCTTTGTCTTCATCTTTCCTCTCTTAGCCCTCTATTCTACCACTACATCCTTCATCTCCATCTTTATGGCATTAAGGAAACCTCCTACTAAAAATGACAAAGGCAAGGGAGTGGCACAAGCCTCCTCTTCGCCATAAAGGCAAGCCCCTTGATACAAATGTCAGGGTTGTTCAATCCCTAAGTTTGTATAAGTAATTAAATTGCCAAAGATCATTTCAAGAATCAAGTTTAAATGACTTAAAATCCTAATTAGATCTCTACAAAACTTATTTCTAGTAACTTGAATTATAAAGATTTAAAGG
Organism: Omphalea diandra; assembly: GCA_949677035.1. Classification (NCBI taxonomy): domain Eukaryota; kingdom Viridiplantae; phylum Streptophyta; class Magnoliopsida; order Malpighiales; family Euphorbiaceae; genus Omphalea; species Omphalea diandra. The sequence goes on from CATIWR010252103.1 coordinate 15,479, forward strand.
GTTTTAATTCTAATCCCAAATTAGCTAAAGCCAATTCAAGTCTAGAATTATCTGATTTGCAAAATTATTGAGAGATTCACCTAACAATTTCATCAAGTTCTTTTCAAGAAATCAAGAAAGAGAACTAATCTCATAAAGTGATATGACAAAGGAGAATAATAATCAATTATATTAAGTTTGGTCGAATAGGGGGCTATATATCGCCATTACGTACTTGAAACCTTAATTAAGAATAAAAGAAACAAACCCTAAAAATCCCTAGCTGAATTCAGCCGTAAAAGAGTTGGCCATCTAAAAACTAGCTAAACATCATATGGAATAAGGGCTAAAATAAAGCCACGTGATTGGCCATTTAAAAACTAGCTAAATGTCATAATCTTAATGGAATAATGACTTAAATAAAGCCATGTGATTAGCCATGAGGGAATTTAACCATCACAAAAAAAATATAACAAAAATCTATTCTTAAGTTGCTTATAAGCATAAAAGACTAATAAAGAAATCCTAATCCAAAAAAGGAGAAGAGTTATTAGGCCAATAGGAGAAATCCTTAAGAGAAGAGGAAAAACATTATCAACTAAGCAAAATCTTAGAATATCTTTAACTTGTGAGCTTTATAACATTTTGGGCCTTTATTCTTGACTTTGGCTAAATGGCTGTTGGGTCTTAGGCTTCCTCAAGTGTTAGGCTTTATTTAAGTACACCATTTGAAGAGTTCAAATTCCAAGCATCTTTTATTTTGGCTTCACACATCCTTTCCCCTTCTTAGGCCAATTGGGCTTATTTGCATCACTCCTTTTCTCCATCTCATGAAAGGCATTACCAAAGATGAGAAGGCTTGGTTTGAGGCCAATAAGAAGAAGATTATCTAACCGAATAAGATACCTTCTGTTTTTCTTCTTTAAATCCTCAAAACCAAAGTTGAAATCAAAGCTTCCCTCTCTAATTTATGGTGGAATGAGTTCATCTATAGGGATGAACTAGGGTATAAGGAGATTGTTAAGGAGTTCATATGCACAATAGAGGTGAGCAAGAGGACATAATCTAGAGTTGGTATGTATGGCCTACTCTTTAGGTGTTTTGGTAAGGAATACTACATCACATATGAGTAAATTTGCTTCATAATCAATTTCCAAAATAGTAACCATGATCCTTTCAATATTTCATATCTTAACCTTAAATTTTCTAATTTTTAGAGCCAAATCTCTATTGAAAAGAAACATGACTCCAAAAATCTTAAATCTCTACCTTTTTGACTTCTCTATTGAATCATCACTTTTTCCATCAATACAAGAGGAGATGGAAATAAGAAAGTCTTTCAAAGAGACTTGTCATGGAAATGAGAAAGTCTCTTATATAGACTTGTCATTTCTTTACTACTTCATTACTAACAAATCAATCCAAATAGGATATTACTTTGTAGACCAATTGGCTTACACAAGCCTATAAAAAAAGAGCCAATTTCTCCAACCCTACTACATCACAACCATATATCATTTTATGGGAGCCCTAACTCCTGAAAATGAATCCTAGTTAACTAAAGCATACCTACCCAACTAGAATTTTCTTGACCTCACTTATTTGATCAATATAAAAGCCATCAAACCAAATACCTATTAGTATTTATTGGGAACTAAAGGAGCAAAGCAACATCAAGCCTCTTAAGTAAGGAAAAGGAGTATGCTTATGATTGAGGAAGGTGAAACATAAGAGAAAGCTCCAAAAGAACTAAAGGCATAACCTAAGGTCCCTCATCTCTCTTCTTCTTCTGAAACATCTTCTATGGCCAAAGTTTCTAAGCTTTTGAAGAAAGTTCTCAAGAGAATAAACTTTCTCCAACCCCGTTTCTGTTAATATAATTGAGATTCAAGAAAAACTTGGCCTTTCCTCTCCATGTCATGTCTAAGACTTTGAATTCTCTAATGATGAGAATGAAGAAGAAGTAAATGAACCAAAGAATAATGAAGAACAAGAAGAAGGATAAGCAATTTAAGATAGTGAAGATGATGATGATGATTCTTCCCTAACATTATAACTTTCTTTATCTTCTATTTTTCATCTTCATTTCATCTTTATATTTTTTTTAAGTTTATGTTTTCTATTTTTTCTTTAGGCCCTAAGCAATGTGATCATACATTATGTTTACTTTAACTCATGTATATGTACTTATGTTTTATATTAACGAAATGTTCATTGGGTTTAAGTTTATTCCCTCTTTTCCCTTTCTTTTTTATCTTGCTAAAGGGGGAGTGATAACTGAACTGAATATGTATATGCAAAGGGGGAGAAAACCTAAATTGAATGTTAATTGGATGGATAAATTAACATAACTAAAGAGGAGTATAGTTTATAGGGGAATAATTTTTTATTTTGAAAACCTTAAGTGTTCATATTTTTTTTAACTTCATCCACAAAGGAACTATAACCATTGACTTCCAAACATTTAAAATATATAAGAATAAGATACTTTGCATAATCAATCTAGATTGTCAAAATCAAAAAAGGAGAGATTGTTGGACTAGGTTGGTCAAACCTAAGTCAAAGTTTTTTTTTTATCTTGAAAATATAAATTGAAAGGTTATAATGTCAATTTTGAGTGTTGTTCTTGTAAAATTTAAGTTAGTAACTCATCGAAAATTGAATGGAATTGAAAGGTTCCAACTATCAAATCTGTCCCCTAAACTGTAATCAAGACTTGGAGGTTGCGACTGCCACTCTAAAAAAACTTAAAGATCAAAGTGGATAGTTTGATTCGTGATGACTATCGTGGCAAGAGTCATGATCACTACATTCAAACAATTTGGGAAGAACTCCAATGGCCAACTAAAGGACCAGTCAAGCTATGCCACATGTCAAGGAGCCATTTGAAGTTTCAAAATTTGCAGTAGCAAACTATGGTAATGACTTTTAACTTATAACTTAAAATCTCTAGTCTAGTTCACAGTGGATGTAGTTCCCCATTATCTCAATGTTATCTGAAATAGTGACAACGACATGGAATTCTTGACTGTGACTTTTGTAATTCATTAGAGGATACCAACAACTAATTTTTGAAGAGCTAATGCTAGATTACCAAGTGTCACTAACCATTAGGCACATTTGAAGATCATGATCGAGAAATGGCAAAATCCAAAGTGAAAAGCAGTTTGTGGTTACAACTTTCTATCTTAATAGTGACTTACTTTTGGCAAGCATTAAATGCAAGATTTGCCAACCTAAATTTGGAGATTTGCATATAGTTTCATTTGTAATGACTATTTGGTGGTTGAAACTTATAAATACTCCACTAAATGGCTTTAAATGCAATAGAATAACATTTAATTATGGAAAAACTCTTGCAATTTGATTTCTCAACACTTAACTCATTTATTCTTTATACTTAGGTTCTTGAAGGTTAGGTGTTAGTCATAAATACTTTGGTTTTGGGTTTTAGAGTAAGCCTAAGTGATAAAACTCTTATATAAAGTTGTGTGTGAGCTATAAACACAATTATAGTGTGAGCCTAAATACTAAATTAGGTGTGAGCTTGTTAAATACCATTGAGAATTAGTGACATACCCAATTGGAAAAATTAGAGAGTAGGCATAGAGTTGGTTAACACCTAAACCACTATAAATTACTTGTGTTGATTCTTCTCCTACTCTTTCTCTAAATTTCAATTGCTTATACTCCCTTCAAAATTTTAAACTTTCCAACAATTGAACCCCTCTTCTTAGTGCTCAAGAGCCAACATCTTATCATGGTCTCTTACAGTCCTTGTTGCTTCCCTTTCAAGCATGGACCACTATTTCAATGGACATTATGGAACAATTACCTAAATATGAAGGAAAAGATATAATGCTCGTGGTGTTTGATTAATTTACAAAATATGGCCATTTCCTTCCCCTCACTTCTCCCTTTACTACCCCTAAAGTTGCTTAACTTTTTATGGATAACATTTTCAAACTTCATGGAATGCCAAAAATAATTGTGTGAAATCGTGATAAAATCTTCACAAGTCTATTCTGGTAAGGGCTCTTTAAATCCAATGAAACTAAGTTGTTGCTAAGCATAGCCTACCATCCACAAATAAATGGTCAAATAGAAAGGTTGAATAGGAGCTTGGAATCTTACTTAAGGTGCATGTGTTTCTAATAACCACATAAGTGGAACAAATGGTTACCTTTAGCTGAATGGTGGTATAATTCCATAAGAACATTGCCATGACCTTATTTTAAGCTCTTTATGGATATGCTCCTCCCCATTTTTCTGTCATCTTAAAACACTGCACCATCGCGGCCTTTATGGAGTCCTTAGTCTAAGAATGACTGAAACTTATTCAAATATTACATGATAATGTCACAAGGGATCAACTTAAGATGAAACAAGATGATGACAAAAATAGGACTGATCGTACATTCTAGGTAGGAGATATGGCATATCTAAAACTCAACCTTTATAGACGATCTTCTATTACAATATGAAAACACTTGAAATTATCTCCCAAATAATATGGACCTTATAAAGCTTTGTAAAAGGTGGGTCGTATAACCTATAAATTAGAGCTTTCACCTTATTCTCTTATTCACAATGTCTTTCATTTATCTATCCTCAAACCGTCTATTAGTCATGGTATCACTCCATCAAGTAATCTCCCTACTATCTCTCATACTATTTAGTTCTTAGTTTCCCTATAAGCTATTCTTATTGTTAAAGACATATAAAGGAAAGGTAATACCACTAAATAGATACGAGTCCACTGGCTTAATTTTCTTCCTAAAGAGGCTACTTAGGAAGATATCTCATTTATTAAGTCTTAATTTTGTAACATTCTCCTTGAAGATAAGGTAACACTCCAAGCGAAGGGAATTCTTGTGTTTCCAAATGCACCAACAGACTAAGTATGAAAGTGCCAGAATTAGGATTATTACAATAATAGTTAAGTAACTAATTGTATAAAGCATAGACTTCATTAATTGGAAATTATATATGTAATGGCTTTATGGTAAATAAGTCATAGAAAGAATAGGGAATTGTTTCTTTGACTCATATAAAGAGACAAGTAATAGTTGTAATGAGGGTATGAAAAAAATACAAAATTCCTTCTTTATCAAATACCTCTCTTCTTCTTTCCCTCCTTATCCTCATTTTTGCTCAAATCTTCTCCTTCTCTATTCCTTCCCATTTCTTTTTTGTTTCTCTTCCTTCTTGCTAATTTCTCTTTAGTAGCTAGTGCACCAAACTCAAGCTACAATAAACTTTTCCCATAAAGCCTTTCCAAGTCAACTTAAAAAGCCAATAAAATTGAATAAAACATTGCTCTTCTTTTTAGGCAGTGTAAGGAGCAAATGCTAGTAATTTTGCAGATTTTGTAAGTGTCAATTGATTTATAAATTTGTCATAACAAAATAAAATTTTTAAATACTCATATTATTCCATTAAAGGGCACATATATCAATCTAGTTGATACTATTTTGCAAAGTTAGACAATTGTGCACATAATCTTGCAAGATGATCTCAAACCTCCTTAGTGAGAGCTTACTGAATCTTAAGAAAATTATTAATCCAAGTGATGGTTTTTGAATTATCTACTTTCAAGCATTTAACAACTCTATAAAATTTTTATGCTCAACATTGGTCGAGTATAAGTATTCAAAACAAAATCCTAAATCTTTTAGCCTTTAAAAAATTTGTCATAATATAATTCCTATTCAAATAATCCTTTCCATCTAATTGCACACTAATCGATAGAAGTAAATCATCTCTAATGGCAACCATATTAACAAAGCAAACGAAATTAGTAATATTTTTTGACATTAAAAAACTAAAATACAAAATCAAAATGAAATCAAATCACAGTCAAAGGAAACAGTATTAAAGATCAAACTGAAGCCAAATGATAATCATAATAATAACAGAGATGAAATTAAATCAATCTACATGAATACCCAAACAAAATTTTTAATAAAATAATGGATGAAATTAAAGAAGATTGAAAGAGATTAACAAAGCCTATAGTATGATGGGGAGCTTTGATATCATGATAACAAAAATGGAACCTCAAATGGCAGTTAGAGTTTCTTATTGAATTGTTTAATAAAAAAATGAAAAATAGAAGCTTATATAGGTATATAATAAGTAAGAAAAAAAACTATTTTACCCTTAATAATAACAATAAATATTTAACATTAATAGTTTATTGACAACCCTTAATAAATAATGACACTGATAAATTACACTATTATCACAATGAATATTAGCATTACAACTGAAGCTATGTTTAACTTTTTTTAATAAATTCTGTATAAATTTTGATTGTATATCATTTACTTTCTGTTTTTAATTGAATCAAATTTTACATTTATTTTTTATATAATTATATATAGAATTTACAACAATTAAATACAACTTTAAGAGGATACTATTATTATCAGAGCTATATTTTGTTACTTTAAATTTTATATATGACTATAGAAAAATGAAGAAAATAAAAATAAAATATGATATAATCAAAATTAGAAAATAAAAGATAAATAATCAAATTCTACATAAAATTTATTAAAGAAATAAACATGATTTTAGTCGTGTGGCTAGAGGTGACACCATATATTTTTCTAATAATAACAGCTTTTTAGCACAAGCAATTTATTGAAGATCACAAAAGTATTTTTTATTTTAACAAGTGCAAGTATCACATCGCACGAAACTTACACTGGTGTAGCACGTAAGTCTATGTTTAGGTGTTTTGAGTGCTATAATAATAGAAAACATAATTTATTCAAATATATATAAAAAGTGAACAAAAAATAAACAAAATTTTCACTTTGAAGTGAAAAATTATATATCCAAATTTCAGATACATAATTAGTTGAAATAATATATATAAAATAAAAAAACATGAATAAATTATGTATCTCAAATAAAGAAATTATGTATCTAAATTATGAGCCAAATACAATCTTTTTTTACATACAAAAAATATAAAATTTAATAAAAAAATATAAAAATTGAACATAAAAGTAAACAATTTTTTTTTATCTAGTGTTAAAAAAAAAAAAAAAAAAAGAAGATGACAAACATGCCTTAGGAGCTATGCTCCTGTTCATACCGCTTTTTATTTCAACTCAAAATCTATAGCAACATGAAGCCGGCTAGATAGCTACATCTGTTTCTTTCTTCCCATTTCGACGAAGCGTCTCTCTTTTTCTTTTTCTTTTTCTTTTTCTTCTTCCTTCTTACCATCTGTAGGAGCTTGGTCTTTCCTTTTTTCTTTCTCTTTTGCTTCTAGCTCTGCCTTTAACTTGGCTTCTTCCTCAGACTTCTTTTTGCTTCTTCCTCTTTAGTATCCTCAAGAGCGGCAATCAAATTCTTCAGACAAGTCTCTTCGTCCTCCTCATCTGACTTTGGCATCAAATTCTCGGCAACATTAGCTGTTGGACTAGGATATTTAATCCTAAGTTTAGAACCTCTTTTGATTTTGACAAAGGAGATTGATCATTACTAATATTTTTATTAAGTGTTGATCTTGCAGAAAAAAATAAGTCTCGCAATCAAGGATTCGCTACTGCGACTTTTGAGAAGACTTGCCAAAAATCGGACAGACTAAATCGCGGAGTCATTCTCGGCCGCGAACAAGCAAAACGAAGCAAACCAAAAATGACAGACAAATTCGCGGTCTGTGTCACGTCGGAGTCGAGACCGTGAATTACAAAAAGCTTCACAATATTTTGACAGACTGATTCTCGGTTAGAATCGCGGTCTACACAAATGAATTAGCGACTGCGACTTATGCTGGCTGAAGAAACACAACAGCTATATTTTCCTAAAGCACTATTGAAAAACTAGCCGTTACAAACTAGCCGTTAGGAACTAGCCGTTAGAAAACTAGCCGTTAGAAACTAGCCGTTAGTTTCTTTGGTGGAATTTGGGTATAAATACTCCACCAAGCATTAAGAGCAAAGGTCAAGAGATTCATCGAGAAGATTTTTATTA